>NDGM011137115.1:0-20182 GCA_002564305.1 Octomys mimax | reverse complement strand
TTTCTTTAGCAGACATGGTCTTCCACCTCTCTGAGCAGTTCTTAGAAAACTCTGAGAAGTTAACGGAAGCATCTGGGTGCTTCTTTTTGTGCTCCTCTCAGCAAGTTCGTACAAAGAATGCACATGATGACATCTTGCCTCTTGGCTTCTTGAGATCTCCTTTGCCTGTGTTTACTTGTTTTCCTCAGTAGGGTACAGAGTCACTCAGTGCCTATCCAGCTCTCATTTGCCCCGGTGCTGTCTCTATGGAGCTCAATGTACTGCAGTTTAATTATACTTTTAAGAAAACATTCTTTATGGTTCAGACTAGTACAAGGGGTTAAATAAAACAAAATGTCAGGGTAGGAAAATTAATTTCCAAATGAGATTATAAATTGAATAAATGTAACGGGAAGAAAAGAGCTACAGAAGAACTGCATGAACTAGGCGCTTGAAAAGGCAGGGCCAAAATGCTGAGTAGGAAGGTTGGAGGATATTCCAGAGAAGTGAATGCAGGGATGGAGGGGAAAGCCTTAGAGTGGTTCAGGAAGGTTGTGACTAAAGGAGTTGAGCTGGAGCTCGGAATCTGCAGGGAAGTCACCATTAGGAAAATGAATGCTGGCAGTCCTCCACACGGCAGCCAACTATGGAGCAGCTCCTTATTTGTGAAGGAGCTTGGAAACATTCTTTGAAATTTAGAAATCTCCATGTGAATCAATTCTATTAAACTATCATATTCCACTAAACTTTGGCTCCTTCCATTGGACAAAGGAGAATCTATCTGAGTCATGTTCAAATGTTCACAGAATTAAATGAACCACACTAAGCAGCGGGAAGACCAGAGACACTGTATTAGGCAAGGAAAATGATACTGCCCTGTCAAATAAAAATTGTAAGTAAAACACAGCCTTTTAGCATGGACCTCAGAAAAAAACACCTCCCTCTTCTCTACCCCCACATTCATGCACTAAATTTTGACTGTTTTCTACTTTCTTGCCTGTTCCCTTCTCTCTACTTTCACATGTAAAACCCAAACCTACACCATCACTTACTGCGACATTCGCAATTACTTGCTTAAGTACTCGCCCAACTCCCAGTTTCTCCCTCTCCTAAACACAAAACAAACCCTTGCTTTTTATGGTATAAGTGATCAGTTAAGTCTTTATTGGCTTCCCATTTCTTTTAAGGTAAACACAATTTTTCCAAGGTATTGGTGCACCTGGTTCCTGCCTTCTGGCCATTTCTAAAGACTTGGTCCTAAATCCTGGCTCCAGAGCTGCTTTTCCTGGATGTTACAGGGCCTTTACTCTGGGCCCCTTGGGCTGGATTAGTACTAAAAGGCCGGAAGGGTCATCTTTCTGGTCAACTTGAGCATCTATTCTTTGAGCGGACCTCTTCAATAGTATCACAGGGCCACCAAGCACTGGTCTGTAACTCTTGAAGATTGAGGCAGTAACGCAATAAATTATCTTTAGTTTACTGTAAACTAGGCAGGCATAGGGAAGAGAGCCATTTTGTGCATCTCCTGCGTATAGCACAGAATTCACAGTTGATGTCAAAAGATATATTCAATGAAAAATTACTCAATGTATTGATTAATGAACAAATCGCCAGTAAAATGTGACTGGGAAGGTCTAAATACAACTGGAATATCATTATTCAGATATGGAGGATAAAGACTATAAAAAGAATCAAGAAATTATAACTTCGTCCCATAGGACCAATATACAGTGATTATAGCATGCTGGTTTGAGAAAAGAACTCTATAAATATGAGGAAGTCACAAAGAATATTATGGCATATTAAATATGGACTGATTCGTGTGTCTTGAATGGGACAATAAAACTTCCTAAAGCAAAAGAATGTATTCAGATTAGATCAAGAGTAGCACACACGTGTACATGGCTGTATGAACAACTTAGTCTCCATTAATGTGAAGCTACAAGGCAGGTGGTGTGAACCCTTCTGGCCAGATGCTTGGGATACAGTCAAAAGGAGCCATGGAGGCAGAGAAGTCCTGGCTTCATCTGTCCACTGAGTGACCTGGATCTCTGGATCTCTCTGATTATTTGTTTCCTCATTCAACAAAAATTAGAAGTAATATCCCGATGGCAATGTGGTCTTGGGACAAAATCGTAATGCCACTACTTCAATTTGAGGACTTTGTCCTTCTTTTGAATCACTGGTTTGTATGCACTTTGACTAATGGATGACAAGTATTTGATACAAAATTACATCAATGTTAAGAAGTTTTCAGTCTTGTAAAGATAATAGGGCAATCATCTGTCAACACTTTGGTGTATTTACTTAATCCTCAAAACCTCCCTCTGTGGTAGGTAATACTCTAAATCCAATTTACAGGCGAAGAAACAGAGGTACTGAAAATCTAAGTAACTTGGCCCCAACCTCATAAATACTAAGAGCCAATATTTACACAGTGCTACCCTGCACCCCCACTATGCTAAGTGCCTCCTACATATTATATCAAGGCTTAACAAATTCTAGACAGCATTATTGTCTCCATCGAGGGAAATATGGCACAGAGACATTGTCACTTGTTGGGTTACATGGCTGACAGGTAGCAGAGTGTTCCCTAATAACCTAATGTTGTACCAGCTCCTTTCTATCAGTGGCATTCATCCAGCACTCTGTTGGTCTGATTGAAGTTTCTAGATAAGTATTAATCTCTTTAATAAGCAAATATACCTTTTACATACTTCCTTCAAATCAATCAACAATTCTTTATCTTTGGTAAAGAACTGTAAATTCTACATAGCTTTTCCTTGGCTGCCCAAAGTCAATGTGACAGTTGCTGTGTCTGGCTGCTCTGCCTCTAGGTTTCAATTCTTGTAGCAGAGGCTTTACTGTCTCCTTGCTAGATATGAGCCAGGAAGCTGTCATTTTTGTCACTTTGACCTACTGACTTTGAAGCTAGGATTCATGTCCATTATAAATATCCCAATATAAGGTTTCATAAGCCCTTAAATTCAGGATTTTTATTATGCCTGTTCAAGATTTTAGATGAGGGAAGACTCATAAAAACAAGGGGAAATCCTTTTACTAAATAAGAAACAATGTATCCTACTCAGTGCTTATGTTCTATTTTTTCCTAACCTTGATTCATGTCAGTTACATGAGTATATGTAAAATTTACTTTCTACTAGAACATCAAATCTCCCCCAAACATGACTTCTTCCCAAGTCCATCCTAGCCTCAAACAACACTTTGTTCCCTCATTCTGCTTTCTTCTTATCTTTCCCACCTAGAATATAATACAAATAGCTAATACACGATACTTGCTATATACCTACCACTATGCCACAGAACTTTCTGTGTGAATTCATGAAAGGCTTACAAACACCCCTTCACAAGGCAGGACTGCTGGGACCAAAGGCTCAGCAACTTGTCAGAGGCTCCACACTGAGTGGTGTGGGAGCTCGGATATGAATCTAAATGGTCTGATTGGAGAGTCTGAGTTTTCTAGACTCAGCTCCACTGTATCTGACAACAGCTAGAAGAGAACTGTCCCTTTGTCCTGGGTACTGTTGAATGCTCAGATTCTCAGTAAATACTGATGTCTAAATGTACTTTGAGGTCCTCTCTGCCTATCCACGTGCTCAACTCTTAACTTCAAACTCAAAGTATAACTCGCTTTGGCATGGACAGTTCCAAGCCCTTCTTTAACCTCCTAAATACTGTAGGCTGCACTTTTTTTAGAACCACCTTCATCTGGCATGAAGTCTGGACCCAACACATGGTCCACACACACTCACTGAATGAGTGTTAGCTGTATCAGAGCTGTGACCATACACAAAAGTTCATGACTAACCAGTATGACCAGATGGTGTTACAGAGACTGCTCTTGGTTGAGTCATAAATTTATTTTACTTTTTAGTAACTGAGCATGGAAATTTCACAACTCGAACATTCAGTGATTTTAATTTTAATATGCTGTAATTCCTATATCATGCTTCTGGGCAGCCCTGAATATCTGGTGGTACATGAATGACTGGCCCATTGAGCAGCAGGAGACAGTCCCATGGAGTGGTACAAGCCAATGGCATAGTCATCATGTACCACCAGTGGTTCAAACTATCAGGGATGTGTTTAAATGTGAAAATTGCAGGCTGGGGAGATGGCTCAGTGGAATAAGCGCTTGCCTGGCAAGTGCATGGTCCTGAGTTCAATCTCTGGTTCCAAAAAAAAATAAATAAGATAAAATAAATGTGAAAATTGATACATAGGTATAAAGTACTATGCGCCTGGTATAGAGTAGAACATTTTATCTTTAAGACAATTCTACGAGGCAGGTGTTCTCAGTCCATTGTACAGATTTTAAAAGCTGGTTAGAGGGCTAGGAAGCTGAACTGTTAGACTCAGGACTCAAACTCTTGTATGAGGGTTTGAGTCCAGTCTATTTCTTGCAGACCATATCGTGCTGTCACCCTTTCCAATAATCCTAACTCATGCCATATGTTATGGCTTATTTCTAGATGTCCTGCCAAAGCCTCACATACTCATAAGAGCATTGAATATTTTGACTCAATCAAGAAAGCTTTCTAGGACACAGGGGCTTGGGGAAGATGACTGGATCCTGGGGAAGGGATATTTACCAATGGATCAGTTTCCTTCCCTCCTTCCTTGACTTCTCTCACTCTGCTTTGCTGCTGTGCCATGAGCAAGCCACCTCTGCTTAGCCTTGTGCCATGCTGCTCTGCATTGGAACCAGCTATGGACTGAAACCTCAACAAACAATGAGCTCAAATAAACCTTTCCTTTTTGTAGTTGCGAGTCCTGGTTGTTGTATGAGAAAGTAACTATGACACCATATAGAAATAACTATAATCAAAACTACTAAGGCATAAAATAGACTGACTTGAAATAATTTCCAACTACCAAAGATCTTGAAATTGCAATAAAACCTGCAAATTCAGTGTTCATCTTTTGTAAACTAAAGCTTCATTGACCAGAAGGCCATTTAACAAGAATTCATTAGACTTGCTCTCTGCCTGATAGTCAGCCAGATACTGGTAATACAATAATGGTAAGATAAACATAGTACCTGCCTTCACAGAAAGGGTCTAAGGAAGAAGCAGAATAACAGGAAAACACAGATAATATGATCATGGGCAGAGCATATGCAGAAAAGAAAAGAAAATGTCCATTGCTGGTAGTGCAGACAATAGGTCAAACCATGTGCCACAGAATCCAATGTAGCATGCTCTGGAAACAGCCAAGATGGAACTTTGGAAGGCTTAATTGATGCTTGAATTAGGGTATGGATGATAGTTACAACATTCTAGGGAAAGGAAACACATTTACATTTTTTTCCTCTGGTACTGGAGATTGAATCCAGGGCCTTCACACTGAGCTATCTCCTCCTTTTAAATTTTGAAATAGGGTTCAAGAGTGCTGAGAGACATGGGTTGGATAGTGCAAGGCTAAAATCAGGGAAGCTGGATACACATTAAATTTAACTAAGGCAACAGTGGAATTTGATAGATAGTAAGAATGGAGACAGTAGCATGGGAGTGTTTTCCACATCCGTTAAGACAGGCTAGCCTTGATAAAGATGGAGACGCAGAGGAAGAGGTGGTGTCGAGGAGGTTGCCCAGCATATGGTTTTAGATAGATGGTGGTGCCCAAGATTAGGACCCCATGGGCAGCAGCAGCCTGGTCGGGGTGAGGAAACATGGCATTTGGGCTCGTACTTGTGCGGAGTTAACAGGCAGTGGGGTCTTGGGATCTGATTCTTAAGGGAGCAGTGGAGGCTGGAGGTGGGGTCGTCGAAAGAATGAACTCATCCAGATAGAGCAGCAGGGCATGGGGAAAGCCAGAGCAGCATCATGCCAAGGAAAGGCAGAAAAGTGATGCTCACAAGAGATTAAGAATGAGCTTCCAGAGGCTTAATCAGAGTAATTCCTTTATCGAACTAGAAGCAACATGGAAAACATTGCTAAGGGCACTTATTCCTCCCATCTGTCCATTCAGTTCAGCCCCATCTTCTTAGAAGAGTGTCTCAACATTCACTTACCTAAGAGACACAGTCTGTCCCTGCCTCGTGAGTGAAGCTAGCTCCCGAGGCCTCGCAGGTGCGCCACCAGGACCTGTGGTTATCTCCCCAGAGATCCTGCTTCCAGCAGCAGGCTGGCACAGAGGAACACAGCTCCTGCCCCACTCACCGCGCTGGAGGGACGATTCCCTCCTTCAGGCCAATCTTCAAATTGTTCTCATTGTAGCTGTTACAGTCAAGGGCTGGTCTGGGTCGGGGTCCCACCTTTCCCTTAGTTCTCACTCTGACCCCTCAACCTTCGGTGCGCTGCGACCAGCCCAGCTGCACCGTTGGGTTTTCAATCGCTTCCCTTAGGCCACTAACCGGCGCTGGCTGAGCCAATGCCAACACTTCTTCCTCCACCTTGCTGAGCTATCTCAGCCAATTGGAAGCCACTATGCTGCCAAGTGCGGAGCGCCATAGCAACGAACAACGCCAGTTAGAGTTGCCGCAGCAACCGAAGAACGCTCAGGATCCAGCCCTGAAGCTGCAAGAAGCAGGGCGGGTAGTATTCAAGGGTAGCCTCCAGCATGGCTGCTTGTGAATCAACCTCCACATTGTGATTTTCCTAATTAAAGGTGGTCAGTTTTTCAAAAGCAAATAGGTGGGAAAGCAGTTTCATTTTGGAGTGTTTCAAGAATTACTACATTATCAAATCATTTCCCCAATGCAAAACATTAATTGGGGAAAAGCCGGAGCAACGAGCTAAATACCTTTCACATGGCACAAAGCATTTTCAGTAACTCAAGTATAGTGTGTGTCTCAGGCAGTGAGTGAGAAAATGGTGCTGTGAAAATAAGTGAATCAAAGGGTCTGACTGGTGTGGTATAACTATTATGGGTTGACTTTGTATCCTTGGACAAATCCCTTCAACTTCTGAGTCTGCAGCTTATTTTGTAATTAAAAAAAAAAAAAGCTGCACTGTATTAAAGCCTCAGACCCTTAACATCGTAGAGCTTTACAAATGAACATAAAGTGTAGAGTGCCCAACTTTATGCCACCTCTATTAAATTATTCCCTCATACTATTTCACCAGTTCACACTGTCTGGCAGTCATTATTTTTCACTCCAGAGTAACACGGAACTTCCTAAGTCCCAGGCAGGGCAGAGCCTACAGTGATTGGAAAACCCTGTCTCAATCACAAGGACACGCCCTGAACAACCCCTTCAGGCGTGGGGTCTTATGCAGCCTCCTAAGTTGCTCTAAATGCACATCAGTGTGTCAGCACTTGCTGAAATTCCCCAAAGCTTGAAGTAAAATGAACCATTACTTGATGTTTGTTTTGAATAAGAAGCAACCCCATGGGATAACAGTAACTGGATTTGTGCAATTAACCGAGCACACTTTAAATTTAAAAACATGACCTTATTTTAGGAATGTAGAAAGGTGAGATGAAAGCCCAATTCAGGTGAGCATAACAGCTAATTAAAATTCAGAGGATATAAAACCATCAGAATTAATGTTACCAATAAAGAAAACACCAAAAAAAGTGACAAGTAGAAAGATTAAGGCTGAGTAAAAATAAATACTGTACATGTATATTCTAACCATTAGGCACTGACGCACAAGTCTTAATCTGCATCAGTAGATGGAACGTGTCTTTCATCTCTCTACATCTATAAAAACAAAAAGCAGCATCTTATGGAATATTTTGGCCTTTCCCAAAAATGTGTCAAGTGCAAATATAAAAGCTGAGGTGCACTAGAATGGTCAGTGCCTCCGCACTGTGACAGTGCTGTGTAAAACCCAAGTGGTCATGACTGCATCAACTATTAGCTTACAGAGCACCCAAATCTGTTTTCTAACTTTACTAACCTGAAATGAACCTACATTTCATTCATTTGAACGATGTCAATTATATAGTTTAAAACAATGCAAAATCCTAACTACAGCATAAGAAACAAAAGTAACTTAGTTAAGATCAACTCAAACAAGATAAATCACTTCCCCAAACTTTTAAAATCCCTCTAGACCAATGGTCCAAGAGGGAAAAAAAGGTAGTTAGGACACACTTCCCATTCACTTGAAAAGCAAGATTATGGAGACTGAAAGCAAAAGGCTCAGTGCAACATGAAGTAAACAGGCTTTAGGGGAAAAAATCAGCTTTCCAAATAACAGGAACATTTTACTTTATTTTATTTTTCTTCATCTACTAGTTTTTTGTCGTCTTTTTTTTTGTTTTGTTTTCTGTTTTTTGCGGAACCGGGGATGGAGCTCAGGCCCTTGTGCTTGCCAGGGAAGCATTTATCCTGCTGAGCTATCTCCCCGGCCAAGGAACATTTTAAATAAAAGCATACAAATAGGGATGTCCATGTCAAATCAAACAAATGAAAAAAACATGCTTCCTTTTCTCCTTTGCTTTTTCTCATTAAAAAAATTGATATTTAATTGATGGGAATTATAAATTAACAAAAATTTTTCCTAAAATCAAACTTTCCCATGAAATTTCCAAAATCACAAGCACCCTAAACCATCATACTTTCATATATTATCAAATTAATAAACGTAGAAGTTTCTCAGTATTAAAAACACAGCAAAGTATAGATATATAATACGTTACACAAAGAACACAAAAGGCTAATAAGGAAAACAATTTGGCACAGGGGCCAGGGGTTTGATCCCCGGGCCAGTCATGCCAACCCCACCCCCAGGGCACACTGAGAAAGCAATTGAGACTGGGTGTGGTGGCACTTGCCTGTAATCCCAGCTCTTGGGAGGGTTTAAAGAGGGAGTCAGATCTAGTAGTGAGAACCTGAACACCCTGTAGACCCTCTCCCCACCACAAAAAAATGCAAAAAATGTGTAATAAAATTAGCAGCAAAAAAAGAAAAATGAAGCCTAACTATAACATCAGTATTACTCAAATCACTGTATATCACCCAGCAAGATAGTCTTAAAATAGGGGAAAAATAAACAAACTTTAAAAAATTACTTTATTTTCAACCATTAAAAAAAAATATCAGGAAAAAGCTTTCATTTTAAATAGAAAATGAAAAAAGCCAACAAAGGTCGGGCCATCATTAACAAAGGATATTTTCAGTATTTCTTAACTATAAAAATGACACTAGGAAACAGTATTTTGTTTCACTGTTTTTATTTCTTCTTTCCTGTCTTTCTTCTTCAAAAGCATATGAATATTAGGAGGCAGGACATACCACTAATTCCTTTATTTCTCCTACCTCTACTCAAACTGATAAAGATATACAACACTACCAATAAAATACAACATAAAGACAATAGCCAACAACTAATTAAGGAGACTTTTATTGCTTTTTCAATTTTAATAACATCTACAAAAAATAGTTTTCTTCTCACAATTATGAAACAAATGTGAAAGGCAGGATGGTTCACATTATAGACTTGGGTAACAAATGACTTCATATAAATGAAAAATATCAGTTCTACAATTTAATGTTTAATTTACTTTGGATTTTATTACAAAAGCAAGTATCACTGTAATTATAAAAGTCATAAAAACTATGCTGTGAAATTACACCAAGGTATCAAATATTACATAAATGAAGAATAAAATTCAATTTTTATTTAAACATAGTAAACATTGAAAGACCCTTCCCTCAAAAAACAAAAAACCTTGAATAATTAAGCAACGCAAGAAAAGCCACACAGCACAAAACCAATCAATGTGCAAAAAAATGATTTAAAAAAATGTGGGGCTTAACAACTATTCTAAGTATTAAATTTAAAAAATCTTTATATGATTTCTTTTTCAACCATGTTTTCTATAATTGATACATTTTACTTTCTGAAGTAACTAAAAGAGACATTAAGATTGCCAAATTTGAAATTTTAATACAATTTTAAACCTTGACTATCCTTAAAGTCTTTACTTTCTAAAAATAAATAATTGTTGGAATACAAGACGTTTCACACGTTGGTACTGTATATAACAATGATGTGAATCTACATAAATTTAAAACATTAAGTTACTTAAACAAACAGTCTGAACTGTGATGTCACCGTGGTGGCTTGCATATCCAGCATCTGAGCGCTCTGAAGCAGGAGTTGCACATGTTCAGCTGTCAAGCACACTTATAGATAACTGATGCACATCATAAAAACGCCTTCAGTAGCGAGCTTGGGTATTATACTTCAGTTTCAGAGACCAGTTTTATTGTTTTGTGTTTTTTTTGGGGGGGTTTTCTCTTTTTCACAGAATTTTGAATCCATCTTTGTGAAAGGAAAAAGACAACTAGTATACTCACACAGAAACTTTGAGTTTGTGGAAAACAGAATCTTTTTGGAAGAAGAAAACAAAAGTTATTAATTTTGAGTGGTAAACAAATCTTTATAAATACATGCATTAGCACATAAAAATTCTATCCAACACATTTTACAAAAGACTTGGCAAGTATGAACATAGGTATGCCACAGCTTTAAACATAAAAGATTTAAGATTGGTAACTACACACACACACACACACACACACACACGTACACATGCACACACAAATTGCTTTAGAAAGTTGTTTGTATCGGCATATCTAATATTAAAAATATATAGTCACCCTATTATTGTAAGGAACTCAGCTATTTTCTCAAATGCTGCTATTTTAGATTGAAACAGCAACTGAAGGTAAATTTCAGATGGTTAACATCAGAATTCATTATAGTCTTTGTAAACAGACATCTATAAATAAATAAAATAGGGTGGAAAAAAGAATATCCTGAGATGGCTCTGAGGCCAGGGAATTCAGTAGCACTAAGCTCCATTCTGAAAATCAAGGCATCTAAGAAAGTGCAGGGCTGTTTGTTTAAATTTATTTTGTAAATGGAATATGCACAGGTTTAATTATTTTGCACCTTGAGGTAAATCAGTACATAGCAATTACTACTGCTCATATAAACCTACTTAAGGCAACACTTAAAAAAATCAATATACATTAAATTATATCTTTCACTGTCTTGTAATGAATGCTATCCATGATTCCACTTAATCAAGCAGTTAATTCCTTAAACACGAGTTATCTTTGCTCTTCAATAGAGTAGTCATATAGCAATCATTTTATGAATCAAGTAGTCAAAAGAAAACAGAAGCAATTAGTAATTGGAAATAGTAGAATATTTGAATGCTATGTATCTTGCAAGTTATGGTTTTCCTAGCACTGAATAATGACTATATACATAATCATGTAATATCAGAGAAACACTATGAGCCCAGGTAGTTTTCAGTTCAAATTTTAAAATCACTTCCTGTAAAGTAAGTGCATTTGTTAACCCTGTGATGTCCAAATACAAGGAAATGAGGAGTAAATTTTCTTGTTTAAGTACATCAGGGGAGTTTTAAAAATAGCAGCAGATACTGGGGACTTTGGAACTGACTGTGCTGCTATGGATAAAAAGTAATCACTTAAATGGAAGCACAGGGAGGTAATAAGCACCATGGGTAACACTCTCCTCAATCGCCAATAGAGTCTACAACTCTTTCTCCGACTGTACCAAATAAGGCCAACTACATTTTCTAAAGAAAAGCAGCTACATTCCAACATCTCAGCTGAGGCAGAAGTTGAATTCATTATTTTACTAGAATCTGCAGAAGAGGAAATTATATCAGCTACAATGTAGTTTAGAATGGATTGAAAACACTTTAGAATTGTTACAATATCAGCTTTTGGCATTTCTTGTGATCTTTTTAAAGATCAATTCTTTATATTTTGCACTTTAATTATAAGTGATGAAAGGGAACACTGGAATTTCACTAAGTTTCTTTCCTTAATAGTCATGTCGCCAACTCCAGTATTTCTGTAGCTTATCAATATTCACTTGGATTTTGTAAATTAGTCTCTTGCCAAATCAGTTTCACAACCCCATTCATTCAGTCCTACAAGCTTCACAATAACATTTATTTATTCTGTGTGGAGCTAAGAGTATATAAAAAGGACTAAAATGATATTCTAGAAGTTAAAAGGGTATCTCAGAAAATACAATTAAGATATACTAACACAAAACAGGAAGAATGCCATCAATATGAGCTAATTTTCTTTAAAAGACAAATATGGCAGTGCTTTATATTAAAGATGAAAAATATGTCAATTTCTATCAGATAAACATAAATGCAAGTGAGCATTAATTATGTACATTAACAGTTTATAATGGTTACCTTTTCAAATGTTTATATAACAAGCATATCAATAAAATATTTTAAAATGAAACTGTGGAGCACAACCTATTAAATATAATCTATACAAGAAAAATGACAGCAAGAAAAAGGTAATTCTTAATAAATACTGACCATAAGCCCATGAGAGAATTTTGACTCCTGATTACTTGATCATACTGTTTACAATGGAAACTTAATCAAGAACTTGAACCTAATACAAATGACTTCATTTTAAGAGAATAGCAAATAGAAGAGAATCTATGGCTTCTAAAAAAGTATAAACTGAGAAAATAATTTCTATAAAGGTAATAAAAATCATTGCAAACGGCATTTTATAGTTTCTAAAATCCACCAAGTTACAACTACCATGGGTGCAAAGTTACAAATACCTACAATTTATTTGGCTTTTAGAATAGAAGCACAGATGTGGAAGCTTCAAGATTTTTTTTTTAAAAAACCTCCTAAAATTAAAGGTTAAAAATTATAGTTCCTACACTGAAGTTTCCACTGTTGTCCAATCACCTGTATGGCCAAGAAAATGCCATCACTTCTGCAACGTGGAGGATGGCTCCAGAAATAGAACAGAGAAGCCATGACATGTTATTATCTCACAGCACTGACAAAGAATTCTTCCTTTAAAGTACTAAGCTAACTATAGGTTAACAATAGGTGAAATAATATGTGAATATTTTTAGACACTCAAGTAAAAATGATAAATATATAAACTAAGTATGTACCACATAAGGTTGGTTATGAACTGCCACGGATGAACAAAAAGATTTAAGAAAAGCCTACTGTCCATTTCTCTACATCTCTGTACTGAAGAACAGAAAAACTTTTTTCCAACAGAATATTTTAATAACAACCATGTACCTCATGTCTAAGAGATTATTTCATTAATATACACAGTCTCTGTGGTGTATGTAACAAATCAGATATTATTTCAAAAAACTTGTGTCACGCACACATAGCATGACGTATATTGTTATAGTGATATGACACACACACACACACACATCATAGATATACATCTATATCTATATATAATTCTGCTTGGTTCAATTCTATAAGGAAGTTTCAGCCTCCGTGTATTTCTTTGATGGTTCATCTTCAAAATTTACTGTCACACTGACAGGTTTTTCAGGGCTATTTAAAACAAAGAATAAGAAAAAAAATTAAAAGAACAAATACTAGATTCTGAACATAGATAACAATGAGCATCTATGTCAAAACTTCTGAAATATTATTCAATACCACTAACTTAAGACTTGCTACTTTAACTTTTCTGCTCATTTTCAGTACCAGTAAACTTAAAAAGTCATATATTAAAAATCCTTAGTTGTTAAAAAAATGTTTCCAATTGAAATTATGTTTTAAATCATTGAAGTTCTTTACAATGAGTCAGTATATAACAATGGTTATCAGTCTTACTTCATGCATACATGAGTTATAGCATTTGACTTTTACTTCACAGAAAATCCACTTATGTAAATCTCTGTTAACATTGACAAATACCAAATAATTTCCTTAAAAAAGTAACAAATTGGCAAAATTCTGTCCCTAAATTTGGCTCACAAGTATAAGATCAGGACACCTAGTCTACATTTTTAAGTTAATATGATATACAATGGCTCCCTATATATGGATTTAATTAGTTGACTGATTTGTCAGAGCACATCTGGATTTAAAAAAAAAAATAACTACTGTTTGCTACTTTATTCAGACAAACTGAATGAAAGATTTCCAAATGTTTTCTTACTGTCAAAATGACATTGTAAAGACATTCTCCTTACTCTCATTCCAAGAAGGGCAACTCAAATGAAAAGATGGCCTTTATTTTCATCGTTAACAATATAACACCTTGGGCCAAGGGTGTGACAAACAGTAACAGTACAGAGATCAGTGAGGTTTTGGCAGTGTGATCCAACATGACAAGCAATTTAACTTTAAAAAACTTTACAAGGTAGTATGCCAGCAGTAATCCAAGCACTTAGAAGGTATTTGCATTTTAAGTTCAAACCGGGCCCAGGCAACTTAGTACAACCCTGTCTCCACACAACAAACACTTTACAGACTAAAAACAGAAACTTATTAAACCGGAGATACTACCTTGAGTCCTGGTTAGAAAAACAGAACTCAAGAAACAATGACAGAAAAGTTTCAAACATATTGCTAATAGGGATTAAGTAGAAAAAAGGTTCTATAGGTAAATAGGGAAAGAATGCAAAAGCTAATTAGTTATCACCAGAGTTCAGAAAGATAGTAATTAACAGATTAGTTATATATGACTGGCTGCTTGGGAGGTCTGAATTCAAAGCTCAAGCAAAGTATTACCATACCCAACATAGCATCTGACACAAAGTAAACCTAAGGCATTAGCTTAGCATGAATGACATGGTGTCATGGAACTTCATTCCTCAGAGACCTGAGAATTACAGTTCTAAAGATGATCAAAATAGAATTCCATGGTCTAAGCCATGTAGTGAGAGAAAAGACAAAATGGAAGAGAATCAGTTTTAATACTTGGTTCATTATAATGGTCTTTATATTAATGAACTTAATTTCTTCCAAACATTCTCAGGAAAAACATTTACCGGACCTGAAGAAGTTGATACATGAAAGCCAAGCCAAGCCAAACAAAGCAAAACTAAATGAAAAATAACTGGTTTTTGATTGTCTTAGACCAGCAAAAAGTGTGATCGAGACAGTGCTCAATTAGAATATTTCTTTTGTCCTTAGTATTTATCTTTGTTTGTTAAACTTTATGCATCTATTTTATGCTGCTATATGAAATTTTATTTTTAATAAAAATAGCTTAAATTCTTTTCTGAAATATGAACTATTTAAACTTAAAAATTATGCTACAGTGTAACAGTAAAATGAAAAGACAAAAGGAAGAAATGAAGGAAAAAGGCAGGAAGATTAGCTTCAATAAGTCAGGAAAATATGAATTGGGTAAGTGTGATGATTTTATGGCATAGCTCTCTGTAGGTAAATTGACGATAGGTAGAAAATGCATAAACAGTCATAACTACCTCACATTAGATCTGGTTACTTTGGCATTCTCAGTGTTCATGGAAAGTGCCTTCCACTGTGCAGTTTTGGCCATTTCATCTGATATGTTAACCACTGAGGGATCAACACTGAGGAACAAATACACTTTATGATTAGTATTCAGCACCTGCCAAGCATTAATACTGTCATTTTAATACCCACATGATTATTTGCCTTCACCAACATAAAATTGAGAAAATCCTTATCATGCACTTAAATCAAGGTCTGGCAAGATATTAGAATCCTAAAAAGAATTACATCTTTATTTATAATTAGAACAGAATAAGATTAAATCAGCAAGGTTTGGCTGGGCATGGGTGCACAAGCCTTAGTCTGAGAGGCTGAGGCAGGATTTCCACAAGGTCATAGCCAGCCTGGTCTCCAAAGCGAATCGAAGTCCAGCTGGGACTACATAGCAAGGTCCTGCCTCAAAACAAACAAGCAAACAAACAAACAAAGTAGCAAGATTTATTTATGGAATTTTGCTTTAGAGCTTGATTTGGGGTTTCCGTGGTACTTTAGCAATATTCCAGTAATGATGCCCTCTGGTCATCTTGGCTATATATTACTGAAATAATATAAAAGATATGTTTATAAAACAGTATCAATTTGAAATTTTTCATTGGCACAAATTTCAGTCTCCTCAAATCAATAACCACAATATAAAAAAAATTATGATAAAACTAAAACAGTGTAATCTTAAGCACTTGCAAGGCTAAGGCAGGACAGTGTATTTGAGGGCAGGTCAGCACTATAGCCAAAGGGAGAAAAAAAGAAAAAAATAGCAAGACTAAACAAAACCTTGTTTTTATAGTTATTATAAGTCATTCAAAAAAGAACAATGAAAAAATAAAAAAGAACAATGACACATTGCAACTGAGAATAAAGTTCCGAAAGTATTTTAAAAAATAATACTAGAGGCCCAGGGAGATGGCTCAGTGGAATAAGCGCTTCCCTAGCAAGCGCAAGGGCCTGAGTTCAATCCCTGGTTCCAGAAAAAAAAAAATAATAATAATAATAATAATAGAAAAGCTTTGTAAGTCTCATTTGGCTGCCAGTCACATTTTTAACATGAATATGTTATTTTTATTAATTATCAAAATCAGAAGATATACTGTCCATTTATTATAAGGGATAAATGTAACAAATCTAGATGTCTATGAATTACTGCAAAAATCAATTAAAGATCCCAAATCCAACAATAATGACATCCATAAATAGTTAAGTTAGGGCTCAAGTTTATCAGTCATACGTATATGTAAATACCATAAGGTTAAGAGCAATATCTTCAAGCCATTTTTTCTTCACTAAATGAAAAATATTTCATGCAAACAAGCTACATATATAAGGTAAATTAGACCATGTTAAATGAACAATGTGGCAGTGGCTCAGTTACAAGTGCCTAAGTAGCCATACTAGTTTTGTTGATACTTTAAGTCAGAATGCTGCTTAAAATTTAAGATTCTAGAGAAGTGTGACAGGCTCATGGAAAACTCTCAACACCCAAATTTACAATGGCAGGGCCATGCAGCCTGCAACTCCTCCAGCCTTGGATAACATTTATTCACTTGGCTGTCAATTTCGGGTAAATGAAGAGAGGAATTCCCAATGCAGTTTTCTAGTTTCTATCCTTCTCTGTGTACGAATTTTCCCATTTGAAGAAATTAACACCCTTTTTTGAATACAGTATATATTTTATTTTATCTCAAAATGAAACTAGATGAAAAGAGCTTGCCTATATTATATAAATTGTTTTCATAATTCAAAGAGCTTTACATTTTCCAAATGTTTTCATATACTATCTCATTTGATCTTCATGGCACATAATACAAAGGCATTTAAAAAGTTCTGGAAAAAAAAATAGGCTAGCCATTTTTTGGCATTCTTTTTTTTAATGTATTTGGTACAGGGTCAGCAGGGCCTACAGGGTCTCACTACGCAGATCGTACTTGCAGCAACTCTCCTGTTTTCAGTCTCCCAAGCCCACCACCACACACATTCTCAATCACTCTCTCAGCGCGCCCCAGGGGCAGGGCCAGCACGGCATGCTGGGGATCGAACCCTAGCCACTGTGCTCTGCCTAAGCAGGCACTTTAGTCCACTGAGCTATCTGGCCAGCCTGTTTTTGGTATTCTTGATATTGCAACTTTAAGAAAAGCAACATTAACAATGAATCATTCAAAAAGCAAAAGGAAAAAACTCCAATATTTATTTTGCTATGTAACAGACAACATAAGTTCCATTTAATTGTGATGTTCTCTACAGTTACACTGAGGAAATGACAGAGCAAGAGAGAAATTAATTGACAAAAGACCTTAAGAAACTCAGTTACTAACCACCATTGCAGCAATCGCTATACTCTTTTTTTTTTTTTTTTAGTGGTAAAACCAATAAAATTCACATAATACACACTTATGAAACCTGAAAAGCAGTCCATCATAACTGGGTAAGTTAAAACTGCTATACTTGAGACTATGCATGGTGGCATGCGCCTGTAATCGCAGCACTTGGGAGGCTGTAAACAGGTGTATCACTATGAGTCCAACCTAGTAGTGAGACCCTGAACATCCTGCAGACCTTTCCTTACAAAAAAACCCCCCAAAAACAAACCAAGTAAAACTGCTATACTTGGCACTGAATTTAAAGTATATGGAAAGCTATACTTTCAGAGATCAATTCTGTAGTTTGTAAAGTATAGGAATATTAAAGAGAAAGTCATGAAACATTAATACAGAATAATATCACTGGTAGAAATCAATAGCAAAGAGTACAGAAGATAATTACTTGATTAACTCACTTATCACTGCTGACCTACATGTAATAAGACCAAATGTGACGTAAAAACTATAAAAAATAAGGATGAAAAAATGGCTGAAACAAGTTAAATACTGTATGAAGGAACTTTTTCTAATTGGCCAGAGAAGGAAGTTATAAACATTGTGCAACTAAATTCTCAACTCTAAATAGCTCATCAGAAATGGGAATGTGTACAAATACAAACCAAAGTATATGCAAATAATGTATTTTGTTTAATCTTTTAAGCTATAAAAATGCATTTTTTCCAAAGTCTTTATCACTAAAATAGCATCTCACAACTACCAATGAAAGGCACTCAGAATTTCCCATAGCAGGTGCCTTCACTGTCCACAGTGCAATCACACTCTGGAAACTAGGAAAGCGCTAGAGCCTCTGCACAGGCAAGAATGTGAGTTATCAGAAAATGGACTATCAATGTTTATTTTCTAGCAGACATCAATCATAGGTCTCTTGAAGACAAGAAAGAAAAAGGAGTACTATTCTGACTAGGAAAATGGAAAGAACTATTCTAAAACTTGTATCCTGGTTTTAAACTTCCTTTGGCATGGCACAGCAGTTAGTTTAAGGCTCGCATCCAGTGGCAGCTTTTCTCGTTCTTGCTAGAACCTCGGCTGAAAAGGACTAAGGACTTCCTTTTCCAACTGTGTGAAGCTCCCCTTTACTTCATATGCCAGACATAAGACTTTTTTCTTTTAAAAACAGAAATCATGACTTTAATCATTACATGAGTTTTTCACGCACTTGACATAGGTATGAATTTTTTTTTTTTTTTTACAAAATAGACCTCACCTATATTTGAGGGCCTTCACTGGGATTTGCAAGAGACTTCCTCCTTCAAATGGAAGGTGCACAGTATCGTCGTCCTCCTGAAGCATGCGTTCAGCTTCCTGGAGAGCAGGTGGGTGCAGAGATTACTTTTCCCAGAACATTTTCAAGAGGACAGGAATAAGAACACCTTAAAGACTTAGAAACTCACAGTGACATTACTTAAATGTAATATTTCTGACATAAATGAAAAATTCATTTTATAATTATGAACACATAGCATAAATTGAAAACCACTTACAGAAATTAATTTTAAATAGTATAACATTCATTTCTGAAAATGAATCAATGCTATTTGAAATCAATTTACATAACTTTGAGTGTTAGTTATTACATGACAGAAAATTTCAAGGAGTCTCCTATTTTTCATAACAATACAACATGATTAAAACCTTATTTAGATGTGGCAGGATTTTCAACCTCAGAAATACTAATATGTAGACTAATAATTCTTGGCTGCAAGAGGTGGTCCTATGTATACAGGAAATTCTGCAGCTTCCTAAGGCCTACCCACTGAACGCCCAAGTATCTTCTCTGATTGTGACATTCAAAAGTGTCCCAACTCTGATGGGCTATCCCCTGGAAGATGAGACTCAAACAGGAAGCAGAGCTAAAATTGTGACAGCTTAATAAGGGGTGGGAAGAAGGCAGTACAGACGAGACAGAGGTCCTTCCTGCTCTTCTAACAGGTCCCACTACATGTAGGTGACAGGGTGGCCAAATTTTTAACATAAAACAAAGAATGAATCAACTACATAAATTTCCCACCATTTATTGCAGATCAGGGACACATGTAGAGACAGAACTTATTGAACAATGTTTTCGAAATACTCTTGATAGTTAACTTGGGAGATGGAAATGAGCAGCCATTCTGGCCGAGGAGGTGATCTTGTGGATGGAAGAAACACAACATCCTCCTACACACCGAGAGCACAAGGAATGTAATGAGGGTCCCTGATAACTCAGTGAGCTGCAGCGCCTCACCACTCGCTTCTGAAAATTCTGTTCCATGGAAGAAATACATCCTGCGTTTAAAAGTCACTTTTACTTTCAAAAAAGGTCACTTTTACTTTTGCTCTGTATAATATTCCATTAAACTGTAACTGATATAAGAAGTAAAAATCAGGTAATCTGACCAAAGTGTATTATAAATAAATTATATCCTATTGAGAAAATAAAAAATGCTAATATGTATTTTTGAATGAAAACAAGCATCAAACATAAATGCTTCAATGAAAACAAGCATCTGGAGCCTCTTTCAAAGAAACAGCCCCACTGGCCAAGCAATGGCCGTGACTCATCCACATGGCTGACACTGACAAAGGTTCTACAATCT
>NDGM011137112.1:0-15257 GCA_002564305.1 Octomys mimax | reverse complement strand
AACTCAGGCCCTTGCGCTTGCCAGGGAAGCACTTATCCCACTGAGCCATCTCCCCAGCCCAACTTTTAATCAACTTATAACAATTACTAGCTTTCTGTACTTCCAAGATGTCATCCTGAGTAGCTTCTTTAGTGTAAGAACAGTGGTTTTAATGATATTAATAGTAATTGAGCTATTTAAAACATAAGAAAATTATTCATTTAACCAAATAGAAAGCTTAATGTTTCTAGTAAGCAGTTTTTCTAATTATTTATGAAATTGTATGATGTTTTCTGCACCTTTTTTAGAAATAAGAAAACTGTGGGTTAATTAATAGTATTAGTGAATATACAACATGTATCTATATGGTCTATAAAATTACAAAGAACTATTTTTAAATTACGAATGCTGAAATTTTTCATTTTGAAAGAGACTGGAAAAGTGTATAAAAGATATAATACATGAATTTTTGACTGTCTTTTTATGACTCTTTCTAGGATTGAAGATCCCACAATTTTACCATGAATATTTAGCTAAAAAGAATGCAAATGGAAATTGATTAAAATGGTGAATATTGAATGAGAACATTTTTTAAGAATACAAATTTTCTAGGGTTTTCTTAGGCTTAAGTGGAATTATGAATACTCACCTAGGGCAGCACTACATGATAGCTGTTCTGTCCTTTTTTAATCCTAAAATTTTGAGCATAAGTAATTGTACATCTTATTTTTAAAATATTCGTTAGTTAATATTTACCAATGATAGTATTTGGAAGTGGATGCATTTTGAGCAAGATTTTCTAAGAGTGTTGCACATTGACTTACAGGAAGCGATTTTAATCGAGATTTAACCCACTTATTTAGGCCATAGCTTGGCTTTCTGTTTGAAGAAAGAGGAGACACATGAAGCCTTTTGGTGTTAGTCAGAATTTCCCCTGATGGGACCAAAACACCTGACACCCAAAACTAAGGAATGAGAGCTTTCTCTTGGTTCATGGTTGCAGAGGTTTCAGTCCGTGGTCCACTGACTCCAAGGCAGAGGAGTCATCACAGTAGAAGAGCGTGTAGAGCAGAGCTATTCAGGTGATGGCTTCAGGAAGCAGAGAAAGAGCCTGAGAAGAAGGGGCCTGGGACCAGTGCAGTCCCCATGGTCACGTTCCAGTGACCAGTGTCCTCCAACTATGTGCCACCTCCTTACCAGTCCACTCAGTCCTGAACTCACTAGTGGGTGCTGCATCCATGAGCTTAGTCCCTCAGGATGCAGGCATCTCTCGGTGGTCTCTTAACCTACTCAGGCTGACAACCAAGGCAGCAGGCACACGAGTTACACTGTTTATTTGAAAATACCACACCTAACTAGAAGCCTACATGTTTAAGAACAAGTAACCAGAAAAAGAAAAGCATTATCAATGAAAATATTTGTGTAGCACATAATCAAGAAAGAACAAATAAATTTGTTAAAATAGTTTAAAGCAAAAAAAAAAAAAAAAAAAAGACCTGTTTATTCCCTACCTTTGTGTGCTGGCCATGTTATATTCCTTTCCTTATTTAATCTGCATAAAAAGATGTTCTCTGTTATGTACATGAGAGGTTAAGAGTTAAACAGCTGGGAAATGGTGAAATTTAAACTCAAGAGTTTCTTTCTTTTCTTTTCTTTTTTTAATGTATTAGGCACAGAGTCTCACTATACAACTTAGACCTGTAGTGATCCTCCTGTTTTCAGCCTCCTGAGGCCTGGTCTCAGGGCTCAACATGCCCAGGGGCGGGGCCGGCACTATGGTGCCAGGGATAGAACCCTCAAGGTTTTCTTAACATGAAGATTATATTAACTTTTCTGTTGCACAACAAAATACCTGCTAACCACATCTCAAAGGAAAATAGGTTTATTTGGTTTGTACTTTATAGGAGCAGGGATCAAACTCAGGACCTTTGGCTTGCCAGGCAGGCATTTATGCTGCTGAGCTACCTTCCCAGTTGGTATGTGGTTTTAAACGACGCAGTCCATGGGCCTCTGGATGCAAGGCAGGGGCATCATAGTAACAGCAGGTAGTGGCAGAGGGAAGCTGCTCAGCTTATAGTGGTGTGAACAAGAGCAGGGAGCAGCACCGGAGTGGAGGGGACCAAGGACCAGATGCAGCTCCCGGGGACAGACATCCTTAGATCAGCTGTCAGAAAAGTTTTATTTACATCAGACCTAGTATCTTACAATGTAAGAAAAATCAGATTCTTGGAGTATGAGAAATGCTAAATTGTGCATGTATTGTTCTGTACACAGCACTTATCATTTGTACTTTTTAAACTTCATTTAAGTATCCTGCACTTTCCCAGGCAGGCCTCCATAAAGATCATGGCTGCCTGATCACCCACCTGGGCTGTTGACAGCTGCTACAGCTGAAGCCAGCCCTTGTCATCATTAATGACCTGCATTTGACACTTTATCCTCACCATCCTTGTGTAGGTGCATGTATGGCATTAGAGTAATTACTCCCTGTCACTCTTTATTTAATAGACAGCTCTTGGTGACCCCAGGCACATCAGCATCATTTGATAATGCAGCGAGCCCACATCACCTCTTGTGTTTTCCTCCTGTCTGTGGGTGCCTGTGTCCTTTGTCTGTCCTTTTTTCTACAACACTCACATCTACCATACAACTGAACGGGTAAATTTTCATTTTGTTGTTCAGATGGAAAGGATTCTTCTAAATTTTTAAATAACAGACATCTATTAAAGAGTAATATTTTTTGAGCATACAAGCATGGGCAACATGTGCGGCCTCCAATCTTACCAAACTGCCCAGAGAGCTGAAAGGCAAAACTGAAGGAAGTAGTGGTGCTGCAACAGGGCATGATGGAACCCAAAGGGAATAAATCTTGTCCTCAGACTGTTGTAATAAAACTTGGTTGTAGTTCAAAGATCTGAGTTTTTCAGTGGCCTCTTTCCTTCTCCCCTTTTCTCATTTTTCTCTTGCTCCTCCTCTTCTTCCTTCTCTTCCTCCTCCTTCTCTTCCTCTTCCTTATTCCTTTCATCTCCCTCTCTTACTTCATTTGCCCTGCCAGAAAACTAGGCAGATTTGCTCAGCTACTGAGATGGATAAAGAAGAAACTTCCTATATGATTTTTAAAAAGTCATAAATTAAAATCACCATAATGTATGTTTATTGAATGGGTTTAGAAATTCTTTTGTCTCAGAGATTGGAAATTGAAACTCATTTTTAGACTTGTGTAATCTTTGTTTTACTTAAAACTCTATTCATAGGCATCTGTTATGGTTTATTTTACTTAGGAGAGTTAATCTAAAATGTGCTTTCAAATTTCTGTGTATCTTAATTTGACACTTTAAGAAAACAAAGTAAGCCATGCCTGAAATTTGGAATAAAACATACAGTACTTTGTATGTATTATGTGACATGCCCCAGCTTTATTGTCAAAAGTCCAGATTCAAATATAGCTTTTTAATTTAGTAGCTGATTGATTTTTACCAAGTTACATAACATGTTAGAGTCTTTCCTTTTTTAAAGCACTTTATTTAGCAGAAATGTCTTATCTGAACCACAGAACAGAAGAAATAATTTAAGTGACTGTCTCCTCAATTCTCCAGAAGATGTCACATAGCAAACATAAGGCTTAACTGAGAAGTTAATCATATACAACAGACTTTTTTTAGCATTAAGTTTTAATGCACTCATGGAAGCCTGGTTGAGAAAGGTTAATGAAGGTAAAAACAAATTTACTGCCTTACACATTCTTTGCTACTAGTTTTCTCATTAATTGAGAAAAGCCCTTAATTTTGCAAGCTAAGGTTAAGTGTTGTCAACTACTGGTTTCTTATCTTATTTCCCAAATTATCATTCAATGAAAATATGGCTCTGAAACTAAAATTAATTGCTCAAATTAATTTAGGGATGAAGTATAGTTTTATAACAATAATAAATAGAGAGGTAGAGAGGTAGATATAAAGCTCTAAGTTTTAATTTTTAGAGTTTTTGCAATATATATGGACAAGACACTTAAAAGTAGATGTTAATTGTTATATGCTTCTGATGATATATTTTTCCAATAAATTGTATCATCACTCACAAATGACCTTGTTAGGTGAGGGGGAAGGTACGAGAGACGCATTGTGCCCCCTGAGAACAAGTGGAATGATGCGTATCAGGAGAAGACACTAAAGATTTATTGTCTGTGGCAAAGGAAACACAGATCTCTGCTTATGGAGTAAGTGTTTTTGACATCACCAAAGTAAAGGATAAACTGAAGCTATAGGTTAGACAAGACTCTGCAGGTAAAATAAAACTTTTCACTTTATTGTTTGGTTTTAGCCATGTTGCTGCTTAGTTTTTGTGACTTTTAAAACATGAATGATGGTCACGCCAAACCAATCTTTATTGTAAATAGAACCTTTCTACCCAAATAATCTGAATAGCCTTAATAAACTAATATGTAAGGCCACACTCAGTTGTAGGAAGAGGTAGCAGTACATGAAGCAGAGTAGGTTTATCTTTCAATTGCATATTTGCTTAGAAGAAATTTTTCTCTCCTACCATGAACTCATTTAGAAGAAGATAACACGAGTGATTTGTTTAGCCTAAAATTTGAAAGTGTTAGGACACTTCTAAAGGAAGCTCTACAAAGCAGAAGGTAGATACCTTCCATAATCTTCAAATAGCTGCATCTAAGATATGAGGATTTGGATTCAGCTAATACACAGTCAAGTTCCTATTTGATTCTTGATTCAGAACAAGCAACTCTCATGTAGGAGAGATTCCTCGCAATTCAGAGTATGCTGTCCATAAGCTTATTAATCTTTAGTAGATATAAAGCCCTATTCTGTGTAGCTGCTATGGTTTCTGGATTAGTGCCCCTACCTTAGAGGTGTGAACTCTACGCTGTATTTCTGCATCCTCATATAGAAGGAAACATCTTAAACAAATTATCTGGATTCCTCTCTTGACTTTGTTGTTACTCTGTGCCTGTGAGCAAATTCTTAATATATTTAAAATTCAGCTTCTTACATATTTAAGATGAGAATTTGTATACAACAGCACTTACCTCCCATGACTGTTTAAAGATTCAATGAGATAGTGAAGGACATAGCTCAGAGATTGAAATGAAGAAACTACTTAATAAAATTTGGTGTTTTAAAAAAATCATTTATTTATTTATTTGGTACAGGGTCTCGTTATGCAGCTCAGACTCATAGTGATCCTGCTGTCTCAGCCTCCCCAGCCCTGGGATTACAGGCATGTGCCACTACACCTGGTTTTGGTAGCCGTCTTGGTGTGGGACTGGCATGGCATGTGGCACCAGGGATCAAACTGAGGGCCTTGAGCTTGCCAGGCAGGCACTTAGACAGCACACTATCTTCCTTGGTGGCTAATTTTAATAATAATTTTTTATTAGTTCATTATTATGTTTCAGACTTGATGTATCTATTTCTCAATTTCACACTCTACATTTACTACTTGGCATATTTCACTTTCGAGGAGTTTTATTGTCTCAGCTTCAAATTTTCTCTTTTCCTTTCCTTGTCCTTCTTTAATTTTTAAGGCATGATGCAGTACACTTGTCTAGGGTATTCACTTATGTGTACGAACAGATATATTAAAGTAAGGAATATTTATGTTGGGTAAAATAAATTTAGTCTGTGTTGTAATTGGTTTATTCTAGACTCTTTTTTTTGACTGTGTGGGGCTCTTCCTTTCACCGTTAACTGCAATGGGTAGCATGATTAAACCTTCTGGATGAAAATTACAAATGGAAACTGCAGAAGAAAGCTCAACAGCTGTGATACTGAGGCACCTAACAGAAACTTAGTGCTTTGCTTCCAACTTACCAGAGCTCTCAAATCAGTAGGCAGAGGTGTATTAATGTCATGCTCCCGATTGATAATACATAAGACTTTGGTTCTGTAAGGATTAAATGAAGTAATAAAGGTGAAACACTGAGAACACTGACTAGCATAGAGTACATGCTCAAAAAATGCTAAAGATGATTCTGGCCTTGCATGACAATACCCTGGCAGTTAGTGCATCCCTTCTAACCAAATGTTGTAAGGTACGTGATGGCTGACATGAGCAATCTGAAATTGTAGAGATTTGGGGCACAAGCTCATTCCATAGCTAGGTTAACTGTATGTATATAAAGAAACTTGGGAGTTTATGCCTAAAAATGAACTTTGCACGTTGGGTTTTTGTACAAATTGCTTATTCTATTTAGCGGTCATCTATTCAGCAGGAAACTTCTTCATATTTGCTTCCTTGACTTTGCCTTCAGCCGACAGCGCACTCCAGAAAACAGCAGACAGGTGAGAGAACTGGTGCTCATTATGTAGAGAGCTCGATGGGAGGAAGTCCGTCTCCAGAAAGTCTGTCTGAATTAAGCCTGGATTCGCAGTTAAACAAGTAATTTTTTTACAAATCAAAATATACTTGTTTCTATGCATTTGTTTTTTGTTTTCTTTAGAATGCAGATGTGGAAGAAAATACCTTTGTACCCGGCATGGTGGTGCATGCCAGTAACTCAGCATTTAGGAGGCTGAAGCAGGAAGATTGCCCAATTTAGGCTACATAATAAGTTCAAGGACAGCCTGGACTACATAGTGAAATCCTGTGTTAAAAAAACCATAAATAACTTTTTAATTTTAATTAAATTTCCCTGTCTTCCTGTTGGCAAGCACCACACTCTGTATTGCTGAAACCTCAAACTCTAGGGAGAAAATGCTGGGCTAGAAAGAAAGAGAATCAAAAGGGGCAGAAGAGTCTGCCAGCAGTGGCGGACATGCTTAATGTATTTAAAAGATTAATAGACTATTGAAATGAAAATTGCCAACACAAAGCGTGTGATACTGAGCTCACAAAGGTGTGTGTATCAGCCATATGGGCTGCAGCTTAGGCCAGTGACTGACTTGTATTTGTGAGAATCTTGGTGTAAGACATTGTTTTATTATGAAGGTTGAAAAATACTTATTTTTGCACAAATTAGGAAGACATGCTTCAGTATAAGAACTCATGTTGACGCCTTCTCCCACATCACTTTTTTGGTGAGGTGCCAGGGTATGATACCATAAAATCTGAACAGTATTCTCCTACTAAGCAGTTTAAAAGGGTCTTGTGATTTAGTGGTTTTTAATGAGTATAACAGCAGGAATTATTTCTATACATGATGCAGTATATCAGCCACCTTGCATAGCAAAGTAGCAATACAGAAGGTAATGTGCTGTTTTTTCAGCATTATTTAAAATCTTCTACAGTGCCTGAACTGTTTAAATAGACTTTAGAATGAAAACGGAGAATTATTTTGGATACATTTACCAGACTTGAATTCTGGAGCTATTGCTGCTGTTCTGTCACTATTCTGTGGCTCACAAAGGTATGCTCTCGAGGGGATAATATTTTTCAATTTGTATGAGCAGCACCACCAATGATATTAGACTTTGCAAAGCCTCTGGCAGGTCCTAATTAGCTTGACTCAGACTCAGAGATAAGCACTTTTGCCTTCACTTGCTTTTTTGTTCATTGTTTATCTTTTCTCTTTTTATAAATGGTCAGAAGGAACATTTATAATCGACTTGATTTAACTTGCACAAAGAGTTATGATATTAAATTTCTAGAAAGAGTAATGGGTCATTTATGATTAAAAGCTAGATAAAATGGTAATCAGATATCAAAATATCATTGGTTATTTTTGCTCAAAATTAAATATATTATTAATACCGTTCATGGTACTTTAAAAAACTCCATGCAATGTTGGATACCTAACTGATACTCAATATATTAGTCATTGAAGTTATTTAGTGACATATGTAGCATTTTATGATTTCTTTATTTCTAGTGTACATAATGACACAAATGGTCGTTTGAGAATCGTAAAATCAAGGCAGTGCTTCTCCTGGTAGATACATGTTGCAAATTAAAGTTGGAAAAAAGTGAGTGGCAGAAAAAGTTGCTTCCAGATAGACATTTTTTTATGGATTTAATACAGTGAGGCTTTCAATGAAGTTATGTCCAAGTGCTATTAATTAGAAAACAAAGTAGCCTAAACATTTAGGGATATAGCAAATAATCTTCCAGAGAGTTTCTTCTGTTCTCAGTGATTACATGGCATTGGTTTTCAAAAAATTTAACTTGAGCCAAATCTTAATCTTGAGATTTTCCTGTTACTAATAATTGCCTCATTAAGAGTGCGAAATGGGCACCTTGTTTTCTTAATGTCACTGTTGAGGCTACAGTAATTCATTCCTATACTTTATAACTGAATTAGAAGCTTCATTAAGTTTATGGGTGTTTCTTAAACTTAAAAATCAGGGCTAATCCATTTGCTCCTATTCTTTAGAGTAAAGGGAGAAAATTAGTGCTTTTTTCCTTCTTTGTAACAAAGATTGAAATAAGACATGTCTCCAGATGATTGAATACATGAACAATCTAACTACTGCTTGCAATTTTGTATCAAACATTGTGAAAGAGATGCAAAAGTATGAAATAGAAGTATACAACAATAGCACCCATGTGTGATACTAGGTTTGAACAGTTATAAGTACAAAAAGGTCATTGCAATCCACAATGCAGTAGAAAACCAGAGCTTCAAGTGAATTAATTTACTATTATACGGTAATTTAAATTAATTCAGTCCTAATTATTTTATGTTAATTTTTTCTTTTCTATCTTTTAGCCTTAATTTCATTTCCTAGTCCTTGAGATTAACTTAAATTCTGTTGTTGTACTAGTTCTTTTCATCAGCAATTATAGCTGGCTCTTATGAGGACATAATTTATCTTCAAATGAAACTTTTATAGACTAGAACAACATGAGAACATTTTAATTGTTCACATAGATTTTGGGATGTTAGATGAAGAGGAAAACTAGAATGGGGAACATCTAAGCTGAGATCCGAAGCGGCACAACCAATTTTAGTGCTTAATTATGATAGAGAAGGATAATAGTTTTGAAACACAATGGCCTAGTTTTGATAACAGATAGTTGGAAAATATACAATTAAATAACCTTGAGCCACTTATGCATAGATCTGAGTAGAGATCGATTAGAAATCCAGCTAACTTTGTCCCTGCGATGAAAGATGTCATTTGTGGTGCTCGCCTAGCAGTGATGATGCCCACATCTGAGCCCCGTGGTAGAACAGCATTGCAATGAGATTAAGAATGCGTGACTCATACAGGCTGCCTAAATGTGAAATCTTAATTTCATCTCCTTACAACTTTATAATGGGATCGTGACCCCTGGTGCCTTTATTTTGCATGCAGCATTAAGTTTAAGAAAGATTCTAGTGGTGCTCGGTCTTCTCCTGAGAGTACATTAACTCAAGTGTTACTCTGTACTTTGGCTATACAACATCTGCACTGCAGTGGAAACGGGCGACGTAGTATTAAAGTAGATAAAAATGATCAAATGTTACTTCTGAAACAAATAGGAAACTTACTTACAAATCAGCTGAGACATTGGCTCATTGTTAATTCATTTTAGATTACCAAGCCTTTTGATGAAGTTTAGAAATGTTTTAAAATTTCTTCATATTACAATCTCTAAACAAAATGAATAAGATTTTATTTTCACTTGCGTGCAGCTAAAAAATCGCTGAATTTGCATTTTGGTTTTTACTCTGCTTCCTCATGTTAATGTTTTGACCCAGGCTTTACCCTGGCTACTTCCCCTTCTGTCATTTCCCCCTAGTTTTAGGTTCCTTTTTTTCTCATCCAGGTGGCCTTTGAGCTTCTCTTTTTATGTTCAGTATTTCTAGATAGGCTGCCCCAACTCTGCGTCACTATTACACGTTACTACTACATTGCAATCCATGATCTGCTGCACTAGGTTATATCTAATGTCAGGAATGCTGTCTGCGTGGTCAGCAGATTGAACGTAGGGTGTACTGGAGGGTGCTGCTAGGGGAATTACCAAGATCCAGCGAACTTTGTTGTGGCCAGGGAGAAGCTAGCCTAGAAGAAACTGTGCTTTGTCTAATGGCTTTGTTTGTTTGTTTTAAAGAGATCATGTAATTTTAACACCCTCTGTATTAGCAGAGTGTATATACATTAACTTTAGGAACATTTTGTAAACATAGATAATTTTTTAAAGCAATAACCATCACTATTCAGCTATATATTTTTTTTATTAAACCACCCTCGGTCAGTTCTTGGAAGCTAGAAAGCTTCTTTACATCAACCCTTGTGTATCTATCCTTCATACAAAATTGCTGAGCAGACACATATCTCTTTCATTTAAAACTACATGGATTTTTTTGCCTTTAATAACTTTTGAAGTTTTATGTAAAATAGTTATAGGCATCAAACTGTTTGCTGGTTCATGTATGTTAAATGGAAATAGGAACAAGAATCACTTTGTTTGTTAGGCATTAGGCATTAGGAATTTGTAAACACTGTGAAGAATGGTGTTTCCTGTGCGTTTTCACAAATATTCTATGTATAACTGAAGTTCCAAATATATTTAATATTTAACATTTTTATATTACAAAACAAATGTATACTTGTTAAGGAAAAATTGGAAAAGGTGTCTGAAAGTTAAAGAAGGAAAGATATCTTTTACTATCATACAAAGCAAACTTATTAAAGTTATTGCCCTCACCTTTTTCTCTGAACAAAATGCATTTGAAGCTATGCTATACAAATACAAATTTTTGTCCTACTTTAAAAGTTTTCTGCTCTTTGGTGTTATTATGTGGTATTCACAGCAGTCATGTCAACTTTACCAAGATATGCTGTACCAGTTAGGGCTACCTGGACATTGAGTAGCTTTCCATGGTGGGAAGGGCACCCTCACACTGAGGACAGAAGGGTCATAGCAGTCCCCTCTCCCAGGGATTTCCTTCCCATATTTTAGCTATCTATGGTCAGCCATAGTCTGAAAGCTTAAGAGAAGAACTTCACAAATAATCAAGTTCTCTCCATTTTATATCTCACTCCCCACTAGCAGTGTGATGGCATCAGGAGCCATTCTGCTCTGAAGGTGGGTCAGCCTTTCGTCCTGAGGACCCTCTGATTGACCTGCCCTGTCAATCACCCTCAAGGGTGTTCAGTCACTGCACAGACTGTCACTCTGCTTGTACTCAAGGAACCCTAGCTTTATTTCATGATAGCCCCAAAGCTAATGAGCGGTGCTGGGGCCTTTAGGTTAGGCCAAAGAAAAGCCATATGGTGCTTAGATGAGGTTTCATTTTAAGGAAAGAAAACAAAATGTCCACTTTGCTAAGTGCTGTGATGAAAATATGGAAGTTTCATGAAATGACAGAACTTCATGGAAAGTTCTATCCATGAAAGTTTAAAGAGAATAAGAGAAATTCATGCTAGATTACTATTGCAGCCCAAACTACAAGTCGTACAGCCGTGGCCTATGCTGGTGGTTAGACATGAGGGGAGAGCACTGAGTGTAGGTGTGCAAGGCACAGGGTCACATTGTAGGGCCTGGAGCTCTTCGTGGTCTTACCTGTCTCCTGACAGTCTTGGCACATATTCCCTGCAGATGAGGGGGACCACTGTACTTGTATCTCAGGTTGGAGAAAATAAAGAGATTTATTAATAAGAAGGAACATCCTTTTATGAGGACACGCAACACTTCTTTAAGACATTAAGAACGGTTGGGAAGCATTTAAATAATTTGAAAGGGAATCTTTGTGCCTACTTAGGGTGCCACCTTAACTAATCTCCTGGCTCCCTCCTAAAACGCATGTTAAGTCTCTAACCCTTGTCTTTGGGTGGCCCTCTTGAAAAAACAAGCTCAACTATGGGATAGGTAGAGATAAGACTACAAAAACATTGGACTTTTATTAATGTCTTGTTATAATTAAAGCTAAATAAAATATAAATATTAGTGGTCTGAGTTACATTTGCCTATCTGAAGGCTATTTGGAAAGCACTGGAAATTTAAAGTATAGCAATATGATTTGGAGAAAGAGACAGACATTAGCTATCTGTTTTTTATGACAGGGTTTTGCTATACAGCTCAGGTTGGCCTGGGACTCACTTTGTACCCGAGGCTGGTCTCGACCTCACAGTGCTCCTCCTGCCTCAGCTTCCTGAGTATTGAGATTACAGACATGAACCACCATGCCCAGATTAACAATCCTTAAGACAACATTTGTCAGTATTTTATAAGTTCAAATGTGTGTCAGGGTGATGTCAAGAAACATGGAGTACATATTCAGGTCTTCATTCATGTCTTCATTCATTGAAAATACTCATTCTGATGGTAATTTATTTGCCAGGCTCTGAGCGAAATGAATGAGATGTTGATCTATTTTCTCTTCTTATAGAATTTACCTCTAGTTTAGGAGAACATAGAATAACTATAGAATGTGAAGTCATCTGAAGATTAGCTTGGGGAATTGCAGTTTGGCATTCTGGTAGACAAGTGTTGACAATTTCAGGTAACAATTGCTGTAAAGAAAGCAACAAAAGGTGAAGAAATAGAGAATGACTGGGAAGGGTTTTCGGATACTCAGACATGCATGAACATTTGAATGTGTTCAGGCAGTGGCACAAATTAGATTATCCTCATTTAATACTATTTCTAAGGATATATCATTTATCTAAATACTATCTAAATCAATACATTTATGGAAAATAAATTAATATGCTCATTTCTTTGAGAATTTCTATTGTTGCTCTGGGAACAAATAGTGAGCTCTCACAGTTGCAGCTTTAACCTTGCCAATCACAGACTTCCTATAAGGGCACTGCAGTTATTTGGAACCTTTTCTGGGTTGGCGTTGGCAATCTTTTGCTAGATTACATTTATGCATTAGTGCCATCTGTGCCTGCTGCACCTTCTGTGAGTTAGCCCTGGCCAAATGACTGGCATTTATCTGGAAGAGGAGAGAGAGAGATGGGGAGAAAGAGAGAGAGAGAGACAGAGAGAGAGAGAGAGAGAGAGACAGAGACAGACACAGAGACAGAGACAGAGAGACAGAGAGAGACAGGGAGAGAGACACAGAGAGATAGAGTGAGAGAGACAGAGTCTGAGACATAGAGACAGAGAGACAGAGAGCAACAGACACAGAGACATAGAGACACAGAGGGACAGAGACATGGGGGGGAGGGAGGAAGGATCCTAGAATATTTTACTCACTGTTGGCACAAGTGGAATTTATGAGACACATGAGTAAGCATAAAATATTTGCAGTTGGTGTCCCTGACTCTAGGCCTTATAAAATTATCTCTATTCACTTATTCTCTCATAAGAAATAATAGTTATTTTCAGTCTGTGAAAAGGCAAAGGAAGTTAAAAGCAATCATTTAAATGAGGAATAGAACAAAACATATTTGTGAAATTTTTAGAAAAATATGTGCAATTTGAATATGTGTGTACTTGTTATATGATGGTGAATATATGTTATTTAAAGTTTGGTTTGGTTGATTAGATTTAGTAGTTTGCTTGAGTTGAGGTCTATCTTGATCAATGCATTGAACTTTTGACTTAGTGCCACAATTTTATTTAGGAAGGTGATGGCCCTACATTCCACATATGAGTCTTTCTGTGGACTCTTTCTGAGAGGATATTATTTTAAATCATGTGGTACTGCAAAATAGATCAATGATTCCTATAGCTAAATTGCTATCTAGTACTGTTGAGTGGAAACAAATAATTCTTTGATCAGCAAAAATTGCTATTGAAAAGTTTCTTTTCATTTGTACTGTATTTATATTTACTTTTATCTTATTCCTACTTTTGTTATTCAGTACTTGATTAGAAACAATAAAATAGGATTGGGGCAGAGGGCCTCTTAAAGATGAATACAACATGGTAATGAGAAGAAATACTTGCAAGGGAAAAAAAAGACAATAAGGAAAAGCCTCTTGGTTCAGGTGAGCACTTTAATATGAGATTATTTAGTACAAGAAGCAACAGTTTACTAGCCCCCTGTATGCCCTAAAGGCACTGCAGGACTACATCCTGGTGTCATAATCAACATTTATAATTACAGACCTTCGTCTTCAATAGAAGAACATATGCAGGCACCTCATGTAGGAAGATGAAACTGTGAAAACAATTTTATTCAAAGCAGAAAGTATGCAAAGTTTTTTGGCTTATGTAGTTAATCCACTACTACCCTTTTCAACTAGCTTATGATGTACATTGGTGTCTAGAGATCAAAGTACACTCACCTTTTGTGGTTTCATATAGTTTAAATCACTTTCATATATGTTTCTCTAATAAATTTATATTTATTTTCTTAGTACCCTTCAGATTTAATTTATAATATGCTTAATTTCTGTATTGCCCTGGATTTAGGTTCCTTAAATATAGCCATTTTTCTATGTTCCCACTTAATATAATAATACTTTATTATATCTATGTAGTTTTAAATATCTACACAGATATCCAATATATAGAATTTTATTAGTGTTGTAGTGGTTGTGACCATGGGCATTAGGGGTTTAATGTTCTTGATTCATCTCCTGGGTCTGCTGTTATCTTACCCTGGAATTTTGACTGAATTACTTATCGTCTCTAGGCATCAATTTCCTCATCCATAAATTCACTGTAATAATCTTGCCACCCAAAGTATAGTGATGGTTAAATAATCATAGTACTTACCGCTCTTAGAAAAGAACCTGCTATGTACTAAGAACTAATACTAATAATGACAGTGAATCATCTCATCGCTCAGTTTCTAATAGTTCCAATTTTTAAAAAATCTTTACAATTAGCTTTTCTGCTTTACCATTTAATGGATGCTTAGGTGTATATCAGGTTGTAAAGATCTTCAGTACCACAGAGATATTTCTGTGTTAGTGTAGGGGGAAACGATGTCCTGTTATTTTCCCTAAGCCCTAGGCCTAGTGCAGATGGAAAAATTAGTGATTGCAGCACCATCATGAACAAACAGCTAACTACAACTTTTCCCTTTCACTAACAACAGTGGGAATTGACATTTTTCCCTGAGGGCCGAAGCTGTAGCTCCGTGGTGGTCTTCTGGATTCACCAGATGGTAGGCATCAGGGAAGAAGACCCCTCATAGGGCAAACTGCCCACGGACAGGGCTTGTGAGAAACCAGCATCCTTTGCCTCCCACTTCAACTATTAGAATAATTGCTTTCACCCTGATTTACTTTTTCTCTGGCTATTATATAGAAGGAAGATTTTGCTTGATTTTAAGCATTTTATTGGGATTAAAATGGTAGTATGTTTGAAATATAATTCTCAGCTAACTTTTGAAATGACATTTTCTTGGCCATATGCCATATAAGATGTATATTAAACAGTATTTTTACAGGCTATATTAATATGTTAGTAACTTTTTTTTTTTTTTTTTT
>NDGM011137109.1:0-10696 GCA_002564305.1 Octomys mimax | reverse complement strand
GTAAACTCGGCAAAGTCTTGTAAAAGAGTCCAGTAGCCCATAATAGCATTGGGTCTTCTGTTTGATATCTTTAAACTGAGTTTTCCTAAGCCTGTAGCTCACCCTTTCCCCTTACCTCTGAATGGGATGACAGAACCGATACAGGCGCTGGAAGGCGCCAAAAGAGGACTGTGGCCAGGACTTGTTTAGTTACTAGCAAGAAATCCCAATTCAAATTACAGAATGATGTATGGACTTATATGACCAGAAAGGCAAAAATCTAGGTATTCACAGCTGGATTCCGGTTTATGTAGATTATAACAAACAAAAGTCATGCTCTTAATTCTGTTAGGATTCATGTGGTCTCATTCTTATATGTTCATGACAGCCCCTCTGTCTCTAGCAAATTGTCCCATGACAGCTCTAAATTACTGATTTTTAGAGAACGTAAAGTCTGAAAAAGAAAGCACAACTTTGCTTGGAGTGCCAGCGGTGTCTGGGGAAGCCTACTTGGCTTGGCTTAGAGCGCATGCCTTAACTCACTTAGAGACCTGGTAGGGAGCGCGTCTGGCCTGAGAGGTCCAGTTGTGACAGGTAAGCTTGGTGTGAGCTCGATTGCTTTCATACCCCTCACGGCGCTCGTAGGGCACACTTTGGATGTGTCTGGGTGGGCCAGGAAGGCATGGCCTTGGGGCTTCGGCGCGGCTCCTCCACCCTTCCTTCCTGGCAGTGTTTCTGTGCTTCCCAAGCTTCTCAGCCATCATGACTGCACAGCTCTGCTCCGCCACATGCTTCGGCCATGTTTCTGCCTTTGAGATAGCTGACCATGGACAGAACCCTGCAACCGTGAGCCAGGTTAAACCTCTCTTCCTTCAATTGAGTGTTTAGGGCACTGAGTCCCGGTGACCAGAAAGCCAACTAATACAGGTCCCGTGATCTGTCGCTGGTACCAGTGTGGGGGAGTTATTCCTATCTGAATCAAAATAAGAAAAGTCATTGTAGAATTGCAGAAGGATGCTTCCCTTCAGGGAGGTATATTATGTAATATCATGCTGACTGTTATTTCTACAAAATGTACACTTTTAATAAACAAATATTTATGTAAATATCCTTTATGCAAAGCTATTACCTGGGTATTCTTTTAATCCATCATATATTTTCTTGAAGGTACAGACGTGAAAAGGAATAGCTGAAGTCCAGAGAGGTAAACCCAGGCACAAACTGAAATACGAGCTGCTGTGGGAACGTGAAAGAAATAAACAATGTGGACAGGTTCCTCAACTACTGCACCTCTGTCTTACCCCTGGACCACTTTCGGAAAGACAGCCTCTTTGAAAACTGTGGCATTACCTTGGAGCTATTTTTTTCTGCATCTTCTCTGTTTTCAAAGGTACTGACTCAAAGCCATCTAAAAAAGATCTAGAAGTTCTTTCCAAAGTCATGGCTTTGCAATACTTTAGGATATTGCTGTCTTTTCTTCATTTCATGAAACGGGCTCAGTGGCATGTTGTGCTTAGGTACCAGGGAGTGGTAGAAAGAGATGGAGAGGAGGGGAGAGGGTTAAGCATGCTGCAAAGGAAAACAAGGGGTTATCTTCATACTAGATATATTTATTAGCACGATGACTCACAGGGCAATAATGCCACTTTGCCAGTGGCTGGGATAGCAAGCAAGACTATAAAGAAGTGACTGGCTGATCCTTGGAAGTGTCCAAGTTGTTATATCTTTAGGAAGTTAAAAAAGTACCTTCGTGCCTGCTTACTCATCCCTCGGCCGGATGCTCTAAGCTGGAAGGAAAAAAAGAAAGGAAGAATATATAGAAGTTTTCTTCTGATTTGATTGTCAAGGACAAAAGGCCGAAGATCTGCCACTAATTATATCTGTGACTCTGAGGCATCGCTGAACCCTGCTTCATGCTTAGTGTCTATGTTCCTATTAAGGCAATGGGGAGTAATATCCTGTGTGTTGGCATTGTGACACCTCTTTAGATATCTGAGTAACATTCTTATTAATATGTCATTTGTGCATAGTATACAATGGGTATGTACGTCCTTGTGCCAGGCGTGTGTGTGTGTGTGTGTGAGTGTGTGTGTGAAGGCTGTCTTCAGCCCTGAGACGCAGTCTAGATATTGAGTAACTTGAGTTCCTCTTCCTCCGCTTGATCTCTGCTTCATCATCTATACAAGACTGAGATAAGACAGCTAATCGCCTTTCCTCTTCTGACTCTGCCTTTTCATAGCTCTATTTTTTATTTTGTTGCATTTTAGTACAGGGCCTACGGGGCCTCACTATGTGGATCGGACTCGGAGCCATCCGCCTTCGTTCAGCCTCCCAAGCGCTGGGATTACGGGCTCCCAGTCTTGGTTGGCTCAGCAGGCCCAGGTCGGGGTGGCCCTGCGTGCCGGATTGAACCCCGGCTGCGGCTGCTGAGCGATGGATTATACTGTCCCCCATGTTCTTCCGTGTCTCTCGCTGTGACAATCCTGGCCTGTGTCCCAGAAGTTACCGTCCGGTTGCTGTACTCTGGCTGAAGCCGGCCCGCCCTCGGGGTGCTGCCCCGGCGCCCCAGGAGCCGGCCAGGCGGGTCAGTGCGGGCTTTCCGGCGCAGCCTTGGGGTGGCCGCAGGAGGGCGGAGTCAGCAGGCCCGGAGCGCCCCTGGGCGAGGGCTCCAGGGGATGCTTCAGCTCGGTCTCCGCTGCCCTCCGGGGAGGAAGTGTTCCGAGGACGAGACAGAACATTTCTTCTACCGTGATCGCGCCGTGTTTCCTGCCAAACTTGTGTGGGCTACGTTTCCCCAGCGCTCTCCAGGCTCTGCCACAAGCTGCACGACCCACAGCGGCCCGAGCCTCCAGGAGGACGTCAGAAATGGCCGGGCACCCCGCGACGCACTTCCCACTTAGGGGTGAGAGCGCGCTGCCATGCGCTGGGGTGCCAGCCTGGAGGGCTGGGGCTCGCTGGTCGGGAGGGACGGCCACATCTGATGCCTTTTCCTCCAGAACACTGATTGCGCCCCACAAATACAGACTGTTTTTCCCATATCCCTTCTTTAACCCTCACAAAGTGTGAGTGGGTTACTTGTTTCTGTCTTCACATACAGAGAAACAAACTGGAAGTCAGAGACTGTTGAAAAACTCGTCCCGAGGTCATATATCCAAAGAGACGGAACGCCTGTTTCTACTTACTTATATACGTTTCTGTCTTTCATTGTCTGACCAGGACACAGCGGACCTCCCTTTCTCAAGTTCTGATTAAGGGAAGAGACAAGGGAAGTCGTCTGTGAATTAGACCTTGACAAATTAAATAGAAAAGAAATCTATTAAGAAATCAAATCATGCTAATGGAGAAATTTTACAACCACTTCTGCACCAAATGTGAAGGACACTCCTCTGTCATTTTCACCGCAGCCTAGGACATCTTTATCGGGGCCAGACCACAGAAGATCACAAAAAAGGCCTTGATCTGGTACTTCAGTTGGTCGCATAATTCGCCGAATCTGCTCCATAGATTGGAGATCTGGGGATAAACCTCCATGACAGCTGGGCCAGGCCTGAACCCGTCCATTCAGAGAGCTTCAAGTTATAACAATACTGTTCTAGATGAGTGCCCGATTATACTTGCTTTGGCCTACATTCTTTATTCTGTGGTGAAGCTGAGGCTTTTTAATTCGAAACAAAGGAACTTAACTTGCTGCCCACCAGTTTATACAGAACTTACAGTATCTATGACTTTTTAAAACTAGGATCTGTTAAAAAATAAAAAAAGGATCTGTTTCAACAGATGACCATGTACAATACCATGTGGTGAAAATTCAGACTTATTAAATGACAAACTTGTTTTTAAAAAAAAGGAAAAGAAAAGAAAAGAAATCAGATCATGAGGGCCAGCCAGATAGCTCAGCAGACTAAAGCACCTGCTTAGGCAGTCGCAGGGACCAGGTTTGATCCCAGTCATGTGGTGCTGGCCCCGCCCCCTGGGCACGCTGAGATGGTGACTGGGAATGGTGGCGTGCACCTGTAATCCCAACGCTTGGAGACTGAAAACAGGATCACTACAAGTCCGATCTGTATAGTGAGACCTTGTAGACTCTGTACCAAATACATAAAAAAAAAAAATCACATCATATCTTCATAATGTAGTTGTAATAATCTCTGCAGAACCATAAATTTTAGAAATGTATCCTGGTAAATAAATATTTACATATCCAATTCTGAGTGACTTCAGTAGAAGAACATTTTGTATGCTTTTCTTTAAAATAATCTAGTGGCATTTTATAAAAAATCATGATTGGTAACTGAGGTGGTATTGGAAATATTGATAAGAAAAGAAAGAAGTATAAAAATCCATAAGTCTACAATCTGGAGACAAAATTTAGTACACAAACTTCCAGATTTTCAAAATTATCTTCCACATATGTATAATCCTTAAAAAACTAATTATAATATATATGCATATATACTCTTTTTAGTCTATTTTAAAAATAAACAATAAATTATGAACAAGCCTCTATGAATATGTGCATACATTCATTTTTAATCAATGTTTACTATGGATTTTATGGATATAACATTATTTTACTGCATTTTGCCACACATTTCAGTTATTTTGAGTTTGACATTATAAAGCATGCTGTGGTTGAACATCCTTGTTTATAGATATTTGTACATTTCTCAGATTATTGCCTCAGGATGTATTTCTCGGACTGAATCGCCAAGTCACAAATCACGCATGTCTGTATGATTCCTGAACATTGTGCAGGTAGCCACTGACCCCAGGCTGTGCCCACCTTGGACAGCACTCCACTTACTAATATCTGATTTTCTTGTCCAAATACTGTTTTCTGAGTTCAAGTGTATCTGTTAACCCACACTGACAATATTTACCTACAATGACTAGAAAAGTAAGCCAAAATCAAAAGCAAATTCTTAACATTTAATTCAGATATTTTGCCTTCTAGAACATTGTGAGAAGGGTCATAACTTCCAGATTTTGATATACTGTGAAAGGAACTTGTTCAAGGATTAAAACTGTGACTGCTAGCTTGAGGCAGATGGGGACTGTCTTTCCTACCCGTGACCATGTTAGTACTTGGAGAGCCTGACCTGTATGTACACTGCAAAACTACCCATAGGTGTGGCACTAAATTGTCAACCAAACTTGGGTGTATCCTGAGACACAATCTACGTGGTGAGGGTGAAAGGAGAAAGCTGCCTGACCAAACCACAGAACTTGAGGCATGGAGCCTGCTTGTTCTCCGGGATGAGAAAAAGTGGGCTGAAGTAGGCCCCTACGCTGCCTCTCGATGTCTGGGTAGGTCACCAGGGGCCCTGGTTTCTGAAAGTTCGATTAGGAGAGAAATATGTCCATTTGGTTACTGAACAAGGTCTGCTCACAGAAGGAATCAGAATATTGATATTTTGATAAGTGATTCAACTCAACTCAAGAAGAAATTGACCAGTATTAATATTTTTATCCCATTTTGGAAACAGATTCAGAAAAGTTAAACAGCTTATTTTAGATTACACAATGAGTGTGAGCCTGGGATTCTCAAAGTTTGCCTGTGAAACAAGCGATGTCCTTCCAATGAACGTGTCTTTTCACATATACAAATATATATTGCTGTTGTTGTTGTTTTTGATGCAAAAAGCATACCACTATATAAAGCTATATTTCTTATTTGTTTTGATCAAATTTTACCTGGAGAGATAATATTCATGTATATGAAGCAATGCGATGATAACTTATGTTTAGATACAGGTTATGGTATTCCTGCCAAATTTGTAATCTTTCTGTGGTTCCTGTCTTCTTTGGCCTGTCACCTTTAGGTCACACAACACGATGGGTGCCCTGATTTTTCACCTTTCTTGGTTCCCACTTCCAGTTCCCCAATACTGCTAAATATCTATACTCTTGGTACACAACGCTATTTCTCAGCCCAATTCATATCCCTTTAGCTCAACAGAGCTGTAACCCTAGCTTTAGGCCCACCTCAGCTTAATCTGTTCTCCACATCAGTCTCCTGGAGGCTTCCCTTATAGCTATGCCTAAACTTGTCCCCGCTTTTGCATAGCAGTAACTCCACAACTGCAGCCACTCTGATCCCGATTGCATGATTTTATTCATGCATACAGATGATCTGTACCAAGGGATGATGCGGCCATTGTAGTTGTTAAATAAACTAGATTAGCTTTCTATGTCTGAAGGGCACCTAGGGATGGAGGTATGGAGAGAAACAGGAGGGAAAGAAAACGGAAAAGAATCTAGATGTGGTACATATACAGAGCAACTCCTCATGGTAAATGTAATCATTAGGTACTAGGAATATGCACTAAGGAAAATGTAAGTGGAGAACTAAAATGTAAAATAATTCCTTACAGCGTCCCTTGTTTCAAATAACAATAACAGAAATCACAGATTGGAATATGCTGGTCGTATATACACTGAAGTAAGTACATGATTACTGAGTTCAAAATTATCTTAACACAAACATTTTACTACTCACTGTAGAATAAAAGGTTAGCTACTTAATGCGATTGCAGGACCCACAAGAACTGATCTCTTTGTTTCTACTTATTATTGTTGGCTCTTGTAGTTTTCAGTTTGTAATTCTAGATAATTATACATTCTGGCCACTCATTAGGTCCTGGTACAGAGTAGATCTTTTATAAATATTCATTGAGTAAATGAGTCAAAATAATCTGTTCAACTAGAAGTTAAGTTCCCTTAAATCAGGGATCAAATATATTAGTCATTTCTCTTTTTTCTGTGGAACACTATACACGTACTAAATATTGGTTGAACTGAAGTACCAGCAAAGAGGTAAATATTAATGAGCCATTGGAAGTAAGAAAAGTGACAGATCCACGTGGGCCAGCGTGGTGAGGGCAGACTGCGAAGTGCTGTCATTGCGGGAACTCAGGGTTGGGTCTGGTGCTGATGAAGGAGGAAACCAAGGACAGAGGAGCCAGGAGGCAAATTCCCTGAAGAGACTTAGAGGCAAGAAAGTAAGGCTCCCCTTAGCCAGGAGGGGCTTCTGAGTAGGACACGCACAAAGGCTCTTTGTCCCGGGATACCCAAGTGGTTCGGAAGGGAGCTAGAGGTGCTGGGTAGTGGTGCAATCTCACCCCTGTAGAGGGGCCACCCCCTTTCAGGGCCCCATCCCTGCGGTGCACACGCAGTGCCCATGAGAGCCCACGCTCCCTTGAGCCAGTGTCCTGCCTGTCCATGTGCAGGGGCGTCCCAGCTAGCCAGAGCGCAGCTGGCAGCTGTTTCTGTGAGATTCCTGGAGGTGGTGACTCAGCAGGCTCCATCTGGGTTCCTGACTCCATCATGGGGCTGCTGTTCTTCCTGCCGGATGCAGTCCCAACTCCTGTCCCACTTGTCCCTTTCACAGTGTGGCCTGAGATAGGCCTGAATTCAGGGTAAGCAGGGAGGAGAGGAGGGGGGAGCCCTAGATGAGGAAGCACAGAGATCAAAGTGGGCCAGATCTTGGTCGACTCAGCTTGAGTGCATACTGCGCCTCTGGGAACAGCATTCCCCATGACAAATGACCCAGCCTGGCTCAGAAGAGCTTTGAGCTTCGCCCTTGGCAAAGATGCACATATTCTGGAAGGAAATCTCTAGGTACGTGAAGTTCTCTGCCTAGGAGGCACGCCTTTGCCTGCGGTCCATGGGTCCACTGGGTAGTCGAACAATAGGGTTCAGGATGGTCACATCAGATAGTAATAGTGGCCTTGGAGTGTAGGTTTTGGATTACCCAGCATCAGTCATCCTCCAGGGGAGCTGGGAGTGAGATCGGCCATATGGTAACCAATCCTACTTGTGTGATGGGTTCTCCATGTGAACTGCAGGTCTAGAGAAACCACTGTGGCCGACAGTGCTCCCAGCTCCCCTCCACACAGAGGGGCTGGAAAACAGCACTGCTCAGCCCTCCAGTGAAAGGACAGCTTTAAGCTTCACATCTGGAACCTTCCTGGGTCTGCCCTGCATACTCATCCCTTGGCATCTGTGCTTGGCAGCAGCAGCACCCTCTAACTATGAGCAGCTCTTCTCTCACTCAGCTCTATGAGCCTCTTGTGTGAGTTATTGTTTCTGAAGAGGACTTTGAGGCCTCTCTGAACTTGTTGTTAGACTCAGAAGTGAAGTCTGTCCAATGGCCTCTTCCTTCTAAGTTTTTCATTGACTAACTTTCCAACTCAATTTATATCTAAAATTATCTTTTAAAAGAAAATACTCCACAGAATGTCAATACCCAGGGCAGATGGAAAAGACGTACTGCAGCCACTGCAGGCCCACAGTCCTGGCATCTTGCTGTCTGGTTCTTGTCTCATCTGCCACCCAGCCCTGAGGCTCCATTGAGGAGAGCAAGGCTTCTCTGGAACACCCTTAGAAAATACTGGTAACTGGCTGGTTGGCCTGCTTGTGGAAGAAAAAGCAAAGAGCGCTTTTGAATCTTACTGAATGTGGCCATGGGAGCTGTTTCATGGCATTTTATTTAATCCTGTAATCATCCTCTGAGGAAAGTATTTGCCCCTTCTACATACATAGAAAATAAGCTCGGAACAACTAGAGCTAGTGCCCAGCCACACAGCAGATACAAGGCCATGCTGGGATTAGAGAGTCAGCCCAAGTTCAACTTAGCCCTGCAGTAATAGGGAGATAACTAGGGGCTTGCTCAGGGCAAGGCTTTCACAAAAGCAACACAGGAAGCATCAGTGAGGAGCAGACCAAGGAGCAGAAGGACTGGGAAGTGTTAGTGGTGAGCAGAGCCAGGGAAGACCGTGCTTCGACCTGGCTGCGGGATGCGCAGTGTGGACACAATTTAACTGCAGAGTCCTGGCCTTTAGGTCAGAGCTGAAGAAAAGAACCTCCTGGAACATTGCTCTATGCCCCACCTCTTCCAGCAGTGAAGAAAAAGAAACATCCTTCTGTGCTTAAATAAAAAAAGCGTTTTCATTTCAAGTCACTCATGATTTCACTTGTCAAAGGATGACAGGCTTTCTCAGACCAAGGGAAGAAAATGAATAAGACTTGGAGAAGATAACTCCCAAGCTCTAAAACATGAAAGTGTTTCAGTAGCATCCATGTTTTTTTCTTTTTTAATCCCAGTGACCTCAACCAAATTGGAGTCAGAGCCCAACTCACTTTGCAAGGTGAAGTTTCTTGACTTGAAGTGTTTCACACACAAAAGGGTACCAGCAGGCAGTGTACGGAAGGGGAATGACAAGCAGTGATATGATGACTAACGAGTGTGATGCTCTCTGGATAACATGGTCAACCTGCCTCAGTTCGTGCAATACTTGTGCTCATCTTGGCTTTCGCAAAAGCAACACAGGAAGTGGGTGAGGGCAGAGGTACCTACCTACAGCAGCACAATGACAGTTATCAGTTTGAAATTGGATATTTCATAGATATCTTCTTTTCTAAATATGAATTCCATAGGGTCACAGATCTAATCTGTTTTATACATTGTTGATTCCCTGATACTTTCAATATCTCACCTAATAAGCAATTACTAAATATTCTGAGAATAAACATATCTAAGAATAAACTGCATATAAGTTTATGCATACTCTTTGTCCCGGTTATTGTTCTCCTATTGCTGGCACAAATATCCAACACCCAAAATGAAGGAAAGAAAAGTTCATTTAGCTCACAGTTAGTGGAGGTTTCAGTCCATATCTGCTGGCTCCAAGGCAGACGGCAGCAATTCATGGTGGCAGAAAACAAGGAGCAGCAGAGGAGGAAGAGCAGCTACGGTGTCTGTCAAGCCTTTCTCTTCCTTTCATGCTACTGTGAAAACCAGAGCTCATCCAAGAAAGTGGCCATGGCTGCTGTGAAGAAGATACGAGCTCCTCCAAAGTGGCATGGCTGCGATGCTGAAGCTCCCCAGAGGAAGTGGCGCTGCCAAGCTCCTAACCCCTCCAAGGAAGCAGGGCATGTAGAAGACTTCCTCAGTCCCCTTATATATCTTTTTTTTTTTGTGCTGAGTCACTCTAGGGAAGGCCTTCATGCCCGAGGGCATGGAATCACCAAGCCAATCCAGCCAAGATTCCGACCTCTCGAGTTGACACAACGTAACAACCACCACACACTTTGTACCTGTTATGGTTTAGATGTGAAAGCCTGCAAAGCCCCCTGTGTTGGGAAAGGTGTCTGGGTCATGGAGTTATAGCTGCCTTGCCTAGGAGCTGGGACCTCACCCTTCTTTCTCTGCTTCCTGTCTGCCATGAGGTGAGCAGCTTTCCTCTGCAAAGGCCCTTCCTCTGCTGGTTGTCATGCAAAGACTGAAACTTCTAAAACATGAGCTGAAATCAACTTCTCATGTTTTAAATTGTGAGTGTTGGGTATGTTGTCCTATGGACAGGAAAAATGACTGACACACAGTCATTTTTTTGAATCTCAGGTATGGTATTAGGCAATGCAACTGGGACATGGATGAACATTAGGATTACTCTAAACTGGCTTTTTGGCTTCTTTCCTTGTTGCCGACTGACTGGTTGTGTCTTTGTGACCTGAACAACCCAAACTGCAATGTTCCACCCATGATATAAAGTGATTGGAGTTAGTGACTCCTGATGTCCCATCAGTCTCTGTGAGAGTGTGAAGCTATGAATTTCATTATCTGGTGTTTGACTCATATTCATCTTTAATAGAATAAAAATCTGTTATATATGGTGCTTGCTATGCTGAAACTATGTTTCTTCTAATATGAGATTTC
>NDGM011137108.1:2171-17049 GCA_002564305.1 Octomys mimax | reverse complement strand
GTATGTATGTATGTGTATGTATATGTATGTATGTGTATGTATATGTATGTATGTGTATGTATGTATGTGTATGTATGTATCTATCATCTTTTCTTTCTATTCTCTTTACGTGGAAAGCCTGAATACTCATGTTATAAAGCATATTCACTTTAGTAGGGGTTGGACCAAAAATCACATTTAGCAAAAGGAAGATGATTAGCTATGAAATTTAAGGCCTAATGGGCTAGAAATGCAAATGCTAATTCATGGGTAAAGAGAGCATGAAGTGTAACAGGTAATCTCGTGGGATTGTCTACATCTAATATTGTGACATTCAGTATATAGAGCAGATTGATACATATGATTGTTCTATAAGAAACTTGAGCTTGTCCTGGTTAAATGAGAGCTGGAATATGAGCCTCAGCTAGAGTCTGAGAGCGTCTAACTCCAACGCCGAAGAGTTGCGCAGTGTGACTTTGCAGAGACCCTGGAACCAGTCAGTATTTTGCATGACAGACTGAGGTGGGTTCCGATTCTACATTCACAAGCCTGTCACATCCCAGAACTTCACACTCCACCTCATTCAGGTTACAGAATCTAACTTTTGGCACAGTTGCTATTTTTTTAAAATAATGGAATAACATCATATTTGTAGGTGTCAAATATATTAAATTCATTTTCAGGAAATGTAGAACAGTTACTATTTTTAATTTTGCAAGTAACCATGTGCATGAGTTTGAGACTTGGAGAAGTGGGTTGTTCATCTGCAGTGTGAGCTCAGTGGTCATGGCAGACACCAGACCTCCTGACTAGGCTGTGTGCGTAATGCCTGGTGGCACATAGAGGATCTTAGCTACTTAAGGGAGCACATAAGGCAATGAGAATTGTTGGGGAAATTTACCTAAAACACTCTCTACATCTTTTATAAAGTAAAAGAAGCACAGTTTTATGTAAACAACAGCAAACTATGCAAGTGCTATGATGTAGTATATGCAATCATAGGCGTATAATTACACAAGGGTTTTGTATTCAGAATTAAAAGCATTCAACTGTTTTACGACTTGAAATGTTTCAGCAAATGGTTATGATTTCAATCTGCTAGGAATGTTGATCAACTTCTGCATCTGGGAAAGATTTTACCAACTCTTCTACCTTTGTGTGGCCAAAATTCCCCTAAGCCCTCAAATTTTCCCATTTCTCATGTAAAAATGTTCTTGGTGCTGTCACTGTGTACCTTGCCTAGGCCAAAGTATGATGTATTTATTTCCCACTTTATTTGATATGTTTTTATTTTGCTTCTTCGGACAAACAAATCTTTGAAATACTACTATAGATATTGCAAGCAGCAACTGGCTATTTCAGGCCTGGTTGTATCTATTGCTTGTGGGCTTAAAGCAAGACACTTTCCTTAGAAACATTCTCCCCCCAGGTCCCACTGGCCAGAGTGGCTGTGTTCTGTGCTAACTCCCTGGCCCTATGGTGCCAGGATGTTTGTGTCAGATGCAGGCAAGCACCAGAATTTGCTGCCACTGGAAATTGTTCCTGAACTTGCTCTCCTGGATATGTACAGTGTGGGATTTGGGCACGACAAATAAAAGATTGTCTCTGCTCCTAAGGAGCTGGCTGTGAGCTGAGAGACTGAAAATAGGTTGAGAGGTTGTTTAGTAAATGAAAAAAATAGAGAAATGCACAAGGGGCCTGGAACTGAAGCTGATGATTGAGCTGGTATTTTACAGAAAGGGATCTCCCAGGGTGGCCCACAGGCACTATAAGAAGGGCTTTTAGCATATTTCACCCTTGTGATGCTTCTGTGATGTGGCTTAGTGTCATTCATTGTACAAATGGGGAAGCTGAGGGACAGAAAGTTGAGGTGACCTGAGGCCACCCAGCCAGTGCCTGAGCTAAGTGCATCCAGGCAGCCTCAGCAACCTCAGCTTCTATTCTGTCTCCATAGTAGGCAAGAGGAGTGGCTGAGGGCCAGATGATGTGGAAGGTCCCATCCATGTGCACAGGGCTGCTCCTCAGGGGCCAAGGGGTAAAGGAGGCAAGGCAGGGATGGATGTGTAGCTTGGGATGCCAAGGTACGCAGGTGTGAGGCAGTTGAAAGGTGAGGCTAGACAGACTGGCCCATTGATCTGGCTCTAGGTAAACACTTCTCTGTTTTATTCTAAAGGCAAGAAGCCATTGATTTTACAAAGAAGACTGATAAAATCTGATTTCCATTTTGCAGTCATTTGGAGGAGGAGTGGGAAGCAGATTACTGTATGAAGACCTGATGCTAGAAGATAGGAAGGGGCAGATCTCATAGAAGCTGGGGGACTCTCACAGCCACTCAGGTGCTGAGGGACAGAACGATGATGCAAGCTGGGAAGCAGAGCCTGCTATGGCCTGGGAAGTACTGGAGGGTAGACTTAGAGTAGCAGGTCCACACTAGTGACAAGGAGGAAAACCCTGAGGGCTGTGGCCAGGAGAGGGATCCACAGGGACACATAAGACCAACCAGAGAAGATCATGATCCTTGGATGGGAAGGGCTGGTGACATTTGGGACACCTGTTGGGGTGGGTGCCATGGAGACTCTGGATTAGAGAGAGGCTGGGAAGCAGCAATCTGGCTGGAAGTGGTGACTGGACTCCTTGAAGCTCTTTGCAGCAGGATGATGTGGACAGTGGACTGTGCCTCCAGGAAGGGGGACTGGAGTAGGTGGTGGGGTGTCAGGGTGAGGTACCCACCTGCCCTCTGCAGCTTTATTACTTGGAGAGGAGTCTGAAATTGTGTCTCCCACCAGGCCTCACTGTTAAGCGGCTGGAGTTACAGCCTTCCACGTGCTGTTATTTATCAACACCTAGCATAGCACCTGCAACTCACAAGCGCACACTGAGTAAGTAAACACATGCGCTCCATCTGGGTGGCGGTGAGAGCGCATAATGCCTTAAAAATAGCCAGCAAGACAGCGGGAAGAACCAGTTGGCAGGGGTGGGGGGATCTAGCCCTGAGGGCAGGTAAATTAAAGATGGGAAGGGACTCAGGAATATCACTGAGAGTAGCCGTAGGCTTTGCAGGATCATTGGTGAATCTACATTTGGGGGCTGAGCTCTGAACCTGTAGGCAGAAGTTGTTTATTTGGACAGAGCCGGGGATTGAACTCAAGCCCTTGCGCTTGCCAGGGAAGCGCTTCCTCTACTGAGCCATCTCCCCGGCCCTGAGGCAGAAGTATTAACTACACTTTCACCTTGAGCCAGAAGTGGGCTGCTTCATGAAGTGCCTCAGGGGTCAGCTACTGGGCACCAGCTAAGCGCCTGATGCCCGGTGGGCTGGTCGGGGACACGGACTCGGCCGGCGGGAGCAGGGTGTGCCCGCGTCCCGCTGCCTGTGTCCTTGTTTCTCACCCAAAGGACGCTGGCTTGTGGGGATTGTGCCGGCTTCCGCGAAGCTGATCGGGAGTCACAGAAACCACTTTCCTCCTCTAGGAATCTACAGCTCCAAGGAGCAGGAACGCAGTTGGGGCTGTCTTCTTCAGAGCCCCAGAAGGCGGAAGGTGCCTGGAGGCGGAAGGCGTAATTACCACCGTCCAGTTCAGCGAGGGCTGTGGAGACCACCGCGCTGTTCACTGTTCATCAAGGGTGGATAACAGGGAATCTTACTGAAAATAATGGCGCGGCCAGGAGCACTCTCTGAGGAAGGGACAGTTTAAAAGACTTCTAAGGGGAAAGCAGGTGGCAACTAGAGAAGGGAGAGGAGCGAATTCTGTGGGGTGGGAGAGGAGGGGAGGGGAGGGGAGGAGGGAGCGGGATCTGGGAGGGAAGGGCGCCCCCGGGGAGCACAGCAAGTTGCTTTCCATCTTTCTCACGTCAAATACTGGTTTCCTTTAAGTTCTATAAAATGCCATTTCAGGGAATTGTGTTTTCTGTTTTGTAAAATGACTCATGTAAAAGAGCTCTTTTGTTGACACTGGCATTAAAAATAAATTCAGAATAAAATAACTTGGAACCATTTTTATTTTCGTTCTTCATTTTTTTTTTTTTTTTCATGTGGAAACCGAGTTTAATTTTTATTTTACCATTTTAAAAAATGAATGCTTCCTTGCTGATGGATGCCAGCCACCTGCCCGGCACCTCTGGGGACAGCGCTGTTGCAGCCCGGCTCTCTCCCTTTGCTTTCATCTACCAGCAGGCCCTGGAAGACACCCGTCCCTAGGCTGTGTAAGTCATTGAGAGAGAGCACACTTGCTCTCGTTCTGGGGTGCTGAGGGAGAGCACAATGTCCCTTGTCCTGGGGTGCGGGAAGCCGCAGTGACACAGCCCCGTGTCCAGGGTCCAGCTCCTCGTACCTGGCATCGCGGCAGTGCTTCCTGCCTGAGGGACTAGGGTGCAGCGCAGGCCCCCCTTCCTAGCTCAGAACCTGGCACTGAGGAAAAGAAACGACACAACGTGGGTCAGATAAACACAGTGAACAGCCAGCGGGCTCACAGGTCACATGAGTCAAGGCAGACCTGGTTCCTGCTGGCTTCACTTCCTCTTCTCTAAGTTCGCTCCCAGATGTCTCTGTGTGCAGGAGACCCTGGGTCCTGGGGGGATGGGAAAGCATTGGGTGAACTGTCCAGAGGAAGTGGGCTCAGGCCTTCCCGGGGCTGAGCAGGGGACGCCTTTCAGGTGGGAACGCAGGCATGTCTTGCTACAGAGGCTGTTAGCTGCTTGGCTGTTCCTTTGATGTGAGTCCAAGGGGCTGGAGAAAGACCGAGGCAGGAGGACGGGGACACGGGCGGACAGAAGACTCCAGAGAATGACATTCCCCTTGTGTGTCTGTTACCACTGTGGTCAGTGTGGCCTCTGGGCTCAGAGGGGCCGGGGTGCGGGGAGATGGTGCGGGGAAGGTGCCTGGTGCCTTCGAAGCAGGGCAGTCTTTGCAGTGGACATCAGAGAAGGGCTAGAGGAGTAGGAAGAATTTGTTTGTGATCACTGAATGTAAGTTTACTGGAAAAACACTGCCAGAGGAGGAGGCCACTGACAGGAATGCGTGCCCAGGAGAATCTGGATGTGGGCTCCTCCCACAGCGAGTGCAGGAAGACAGCAAGACGCGCCGTCCTCTCGGAGAAAGCCCTGTCCTTCCCCACGTGGTGTAACTTTGGGAAACGCAAGTACACAGAAGCACTACATTTTCTATTTGCAGCTACAGCAAATTACCAAAGATTTAGCAACTTAATGCATCTTTCAAGTGAAATCCTTATTGTTCTGGAGGGCAGAACTCTGAAATGGGTCTTGTCAGGCTAAGGTCCAGGTGTTGGCAGGCAGGACAGTGCCGCCTTTTGAGATTTGAGGATTTAATCCGCGTCTTTGTCTTCTCCAGCTGCCAGGGGCCGTCTCGTCCTTGGTGCGCTGCTCCTTCCTCCCTCTTCAGATCCACCCCGGTTGGCTTGAACCCTTCTCGCATGGCCTCCCTCCCCTCTCTGCCTCTACCTCCCTGTTCCATATTTAAGAACCCTGTGATTTAGATCCCATGGCCCTACCATCAGATAATCCGGAGTAGTTTTTCTATTTTAAGACCAGCTGCTTCGCAAGTTAACTCCATCTACGCCTTATTTCCCCTTTCTTGTGCAGCACGACACACTTACAGTCTCTGGGCAATCGGAGCATCACCACCGTCGGACTTGCTATTCTGCCTTCCACATGCCCACTGCACGAAATGAAACGTGCCCCTTAAAGGCATGGGTTGCGTGGCTGTGTAGGGTGTCAGAGTCCTGGGAGAAGCCGTGGGGTCGCATGGCGGTGTCAGCACTCACGAGCTGTGGGATTCCGGCAAACTGCTCTATTTGACAGTCCCCTGTTCCTTCATCTGTAGATCTGCAACCCCATGAGGAGACAGCCAGGAGGAGAAGAGGAGGCCGATGGGGCACTGGAGGTCTGTGTCACTGTCTTGGTCTGCTCCCCAGCTGGCAGAGCATTTTGCACATTACAGAAAGACTTAGACTTTACCCTCCAAGAAAGAAGAAGGCAGGAAGCGGGCAGTCCGAGGCCTTCCTGACGCAGGACACCCGAGGCTATGCCCAATGTGGCTGTGGGCAAATATTCCTTTCCGTTTCTTACCTGGACACTCCACAGAAGGACCCATGAGCAGAGACTGAACTTCTGAGCCTCCCTGACCTTCAAGGACCCAGCTGCTCCTACTGCAGATATGGGATTAAAGAGCCTCACTGAGGACAACTTTGAGAAAACACCAGTGACTGTTTCTATCTTGAGAGGACTCCAAGTCCCCAGCCAGTGGCCACAAGCCTGGGTTCCCTGATGTATGATCAGAAATAGCAAAAGCAGCACCAGGCCAACCCTGCATAGGACATAGATTTCTTTTAAAGGCATCCTGGCACAACCTGAATATACCAAGTCTGTTTGCTTTCAGGGTTGGAGGCTTCAGGAAGAAAGAAAAAAAAATAGGTCTAGTCTTCCTATCTATCTCCTTGGATATGATGATCTTTTGAATCCATTTTCCTCATTTGATCTTGGAATATATTCAACAAAAGTGTTTTCTTTTTAATGATTTTCTTCACACAGGAAAAGTGAAAGCTGAAGCCCCCCACCCCCCACACCCAGCCATAGCCCACGCCTAGACGCCAAGCGTGGCTGCACCTGCATGCGATCTCCGAGCTGCCTGGGTCAGGGTCATAGGCTCCCTCAGGATCCCCTGGGCCCATGCACTTAGTGGTGCTCCACGAACACCATGAGGCTTCATTCCCTTACACCCCAGAGGGATAAATCAGACCTGAGGGCCAATCCCAGGCCTCTCCCAGCATAGAGGTGGGAGACAGGGACACTAGCACAGCCCAATCATGATGCAGCAAAGTGCAGACGGGGTGTTGGCACAAAGACGTTGTCTGAGGCAGCTGGAGAGCTTAGGAGTTTCCCAGGGATGACAGGACACCCTTGCTGGAGGAAGGCCAAGCACAACTTCAAGGGGACAAAATGGCACAAAGGAAGTTACAGGTGATGGGGCAGAGGTGAGAAAGACCTGGCAGTTCCATAGGACAGTGAGTGGGTCCCTGCCTACCACGCGGAGTCGCAGGAGGAGTCTGCAGAGGGGACCCCATTGTGAGGGCAGAGCCCTGCTGAAACTCAGTGCTGCTATCTCTGCTGCTCGAGTTTCCCAAGCCCAGCTCTCTGCAGCTGGATGCCTTAAAAGACGGCCGCGAGAATTGCACTGGGTGTTAGTAGAAACAGCTAACCTAATACTCATGACTTCCAGATACCATTCGAAGTGCTTTAATACAGATTAGCAAGTTTAAGCTCAACTCTTTGTGATAGATACTGTCATCTTCCCTACTGAGCGGCTGTGGAACCTGAGTGCATGGCAAGTGACCCATCAAAGTTGTATGCTAACCATCGACAGCAGAACTGCATTCGGGGTACAGATCATTGTAACCGGGGTTTGCAGTTGGTGCCTCGGCAGCTGCAGCAGAGATGCAGAGAACCAGTGTGGTAGGCGAGAGGGGAGGTGCTGCGCAGCAGGGTGAGCAGTGGGGGCTCTGCTGGGCCTTTATTCCACTGAGAGCTCAGAACTCTGCTTCCACGCTGCCCTGCTAGTGCTGGGGCCAGGAGAGCCCAGGCTGGATAGAGCACTGGACAGAGCACTGTCCCCAAGGCATTTGAGAGGACATTGTATGGGATGTCACAGGAGCACTAGCAGCCTGCTTTCCAAGCCTCAGAGTGTCCCAGAAGGAGTGCAGCTTGGAATGGAAGAGAGACCAGCATGTGACTGGGGACTGTCGCAATGCCACAGAGACCACCACTGTGAAGAATGTTCTGTTCCTTTCTTTCCATGCTTTTCTATAAAATGGTCAGGTCTATTGGAAAGCTTGCCTGAACAAATCAATTTGCATGAATGCGTGAAACACCATTACTATATTCTACTTCACTGAGGAGACTCGAATCATGCTTCGGTAACTAAAACTTCGCATAAATGAAGCTCCATTAATTGCACATTGTGGCGTGGTCTGCGACAGGAGGCAGGAGTCTTGAGTTAAAGATCTAGCCCCCTACTGACTATTTTCCCATATGGAAAATGAAAGGCTGATAGCTTCACTGGCATTTACACAGAATCTGTAAGTGTCATATGATAGTACCAAATAGCATCCTTCTCAAGTAGTCACGTGCTGGCTATATCCCGTCACTGTACTCACGGCAGACTCCTTGTTTGCTCATCAGTGACCACTTGAGGTTATTTTGCTAGCTCTGCCCATCTCCCTGGTGGGGAAATGGAGTCCCAAGGAGGGCGGGGCATTTTCTCAGAGTCTTACAGCTAATTTTAAACTTGAGTTTATTTGACTTTGAAACACAATTCTGTGTCTCTGAATTTGATGGCTTGGGAGATTGATATAAAAATAATCCAAATTCTGTACCTTTCTGCACAGCAAGGTCTTGGCGATGTGGTTTCCTGGTTTTCCTTGAACTGTGAAGCCTGTTTCTTCACTCTTTGATCTGGGCTGCCTACTGACCTGCTCTGCCCAGCAGAATGTCACAGAAGCAACCCTGTGCCACTGTCAGCTCCAGGCCCCAAGAGACCTTGCAGACTCCACCAAATAACAGCAACTAAGCCCCACCAGACTGGGCTCCTAACAGATCAGAGGCAAAGGCCCTGTCATCCCAGCTGCTGGCTGCTGACGCATGAGGCCATGCTGGGACAGCCCGTCCTCAGCCTACACACTGGCTTACCAGACACATAGCTACATCATCAAACCAGAGGAGTCTGGATAGAACCAGACCTTCTCTCCAGTCTGCAAGCCGAAGTGAGTACAGTACTTGATTTTGAAGTCATGTCTTCAGCATATTTATCTATTTATTTTATGTGTTTAACACAGGGTCTACAGGGTCTCACTATACAGATCAGACTCCTAGTGACTGATCCTTCCTTCCTGTTTTTAAGCCTCCCAAGCTCTGGGATTACAGGTGTGTACCAAGATGGCCAGCCTCAATCACTGTCTCAGCATGGCCCTGGAGTGGGGCCAGCAGGGCAGGCTGGAGATCAAACCCCTGACCCCTGCATCTGCCTAAGCAGGTGCTTTAATTCTCTGAGCTATCTGGCTGGTCCTCTTCAGCATATTTATTGATAGCTGATATGATAAACATATCAGCTGAAACCTTTTTAAAAATAAGAAGGAGGCTCTCTTAATAAGTACCTCAAGTTAATAATCACTCTCTCTGGTGCAGAAAAGTCCATGAATTTGTGCTCTTGGGAGTGACATACTCTGGGCTTCTGAGCAGAGATGGAGCATTGAGCACAGCTGGTTTTCTGCACTTATTAGTCTGAGGTGATCGATAGCTGGGAGGGAGAGGTGTCAGCCTCCAGCCAGAGCTGCGTGGTCATCCAGGAGGAAGGCAAGAATGAGGCTGATCACAATAAAACATGGAGGGGGAGGAAGTAAGGAAACTCATTTGTCAGGAAAGGAGCCCCTTCTCCCCTCATTGAGCTTGGACTTTATCCATTAATATTTATACGTCTTAGTCTACTTTTTTCATTGCTGATCACAGTACCCAGCACCCACAAGTTCATGGAGGAGAAGTTTAATTGGGTTCATAGTTTCAGGGTGCAGTGTGTGGTGGGCTGGCCCTGAAATGGGAACATCACGGTAGGAGGGTTTGACAGAGACAAAAATGCTTACCTAACTGATGGCAGCAGCCAGGTAGCACAGCGGGAGAACAGTGTCAGAAAGGAAGGGACAAGGGACCAGATACAGACCCCACATCCCCGTGACCCACCCAGATACTCCCAGAAGTGCATTCTACCAACCCCTCCGGCACATCTCAAAGGCAATCAAACTGACGGTTGACCCTAACCGTCCCATCCCACCACTTGTCAAATTCATTCCCAAGACTCAGTCATAGTCTCCAAATGAGCACAGCAGGGAGTTCATGGTTCCACTTAACATGGTACAGCTGTCTTTCGTCCAACCTAAAGAACATCATTCCTGCCCCACAGCCTCAAAACTCTTTGCATTAATACAAAGTCTAACTTTCCCCTGCAACTTCATTGTGAACCCCTATACAAATAAGACAAAAAACAAGTTACATTATTCTGAGGTACAATGGCACAGAGAAACACTGCCCTAAACCATCAGAGCTAGTGTGTTTCAAGAACTGAGCTTGTAGCTGGCACAGCTGCTTGTCCTCACCGCCATTTTCCACCTTAGGAGACCAGTGGCTTTAGAGGCTAAAGATCCTGGCCGAGGAGGTGCAGGGGTGCAAATGGAGGTGTTCAGCTTGAGAGGTAGAAGGGCCTCAGTGTCTTCCAGATTCTAAGAGTAGTTGCTGCTAGATTAGGGTAATTCCAGCTGTGGGCATCACCCTGCATACTCCGGCTATGACAATCTACCTTAGAATTGTTTTTTCCTCAAGGTCTCTGTCCTACTAACTTCTTGAACAGTCCCCTTCCTGTATTTCCTGTTCATTGAAAGCCCAGTGAAGGATCTAGTGAGTGCATATTACGACACTGGTAGGCAGGCAAGCCTATTTGCCATGAATCCAAAGCATAATGCTGTAAGCATGTTCTCTCTGTGCCTGAGGACTGTGCTCTTGAGCAGAAAATGCTGGTATTTATAGCCTACGTTCTGACTTGGTGTCATGGGTGGCTTCACACTCAAGATGTGTTGGTCTCTGTCTCTCATCAAAGAGAAAAATCTGAAGATCAGTATGACAGTTGTAGGCAGCATATGCTTCTCTGTGTAAAAGTGTGAGCCAGTGTCCAGACATCTGGCTCGGAGACTAAGAGATCTTTGTTCTCACCTCCTTTGCTGTACTGATGCCAGGCTTTAGGAGGAGAGAGGACTCCTGGTTTCTTCCTTTGTGTAGCATGGGGTCTGGTGTCCAATATGGGCATAAAAAATTAATTTCTCTCAGTATAAACCAGTTCTCCTTATCTTGGGTCCCTGACCTCAGAGAAATTTTACAATATTGCAGTCACAGAACATTCCTTCCTGAACACTGTTGCTAAATAATTTTGAAATATAAAATACTCTTATAAATCTATAAAACAAAACATCTCGGATAACAGTGACACAGAGAGTCTCAGAAGCTTACATGGCTTAAATTCTCTTCATTAAGTCTTTTTTTGAAGACTGACTTTATTCCACTTAAAACAGGTGAGTATTTTTGTTCTCCCTCTATTTAAAAAAATCAAATATTGCAAAATCTGTCTCTCTTCTGGGCATTGGCTTATAGATAAGGCTCTGTGTCAGGGTGGATTCTCTTTCCAGGGTTCCTACCGACAATCCGAGAACTTGACCTTTTCAATATACTTCCTGGGACCCAGTTTATTTGCTCTATGAAAGGAGGGAAATCTAAGTAGATTATTTCTAAAGTTTTTCAACAGCAACATTCACTGGGGTATTTATAAGCAGCATCCCACACTATGCCTGTGACCCAAACCATGAAAAGAAGGTTTGAAGTTGGGAGAAGTTTCAGAAATACTTTTGGAGATTCTAGAGGTCTATTAGAATATTTAACAGGATGTGAAGTTTGAAATATTGGCTGAGGCTCCAGGAGACAATGGCTGTCAAGTTCCAAAGGGGGACCCAGACTATGTGCAAGGGAGTTCAAAGTAGATAATCAAAAGCTCGCTTCATGTCTCACCCACCTCCAGAGTATCAAAAGGGCCAGCAGAGTGGAGGTGGAGAATTTTTTTGAATATGTATTTTTGGAAGCTGTGAGGCCTTTACCCTCCCAAAGAGAAAGGAGAGGACATACCTGCATCTCACCTTAAGTCTGGTGATGGTGCGGGATCTACAACAGCAGCATCCCTGGGGAGTCTCGTGCATATCTCCTGCACCAGGGAGCCTGCCAAGGTGGAGTGCTGGCAGTGGGCACATGCTCTGCATGGAGTCTCCTCTGACCCTCTGAATGAATGTGGAAGGGGGGTGTATGTATGACGGGCTTGGAGCTGGGGAGTGTGCACATCCTACACTCAGCATGTCTCTGGGAAAACACCATTTGAATGAATGGTGTGGCCAAGAGGGAAGTAGCGTGAGATCATCTTAGCTCATGCTGAAGGCAGCACCAGGGAAGAGGGAGAGAAAGAGAAGACGGACAGGTCTCACAGAGAGGAGGTAGAGGAAGGGCCTGCCCCACACAGCTACAGAGAGACCTCCAACAAGGAGGGTGGGTGCCTGGGGGCCTTTGAAACAGCCAACCACATGGATCTTCCTGCACCTGCCCAGCCAAGGTGCCAGACCACAGCGTGACTGGCCAAAGAGGACTTTCCTCTCCCCTCCTCTTTCTTTCTTTCCCCATCTGCTGTGCATCTAGAGCAGCAGATACTATAAGGAGGGAGCACCGGCAAGAGAAAGAGCAACACCAGAAGAGACCCCTTCTTTGACTGTAGGCTATGCACGTTGTGGGTAACAGATGGATTGAGATGCCAAATCAAGGCAGGGGTGTTGGTTTTGAAGAGGTGACACGTTCTTGAATAGGAAAGCAAGATCGTGCTTGTGGCTTAGACTGAGTAGAATGCTTTGTTACTTAAAGAGAAAACAGAAGCAGAGAGCCACCTTTCCAGATAAGCTTAATGTCATCACACTGTGAGGGTCCCAAGGCCTTCAGCAGCGCCAGTTGAGATACCCATAGAAAAGAGAGTAATTTGGGACACAGTTAACTCTGTTGTTCAGATGGCCACTTTCTTTAGATTGATGTACAGAAGGTCCTTGATTTGATTTAAATTAAGTGTGGATAGAAAAACCAGGACAGGAGCTGGTACATAAACATCTCCTCTCCCTTTCATCTCATTCAGCTTAACGGATTTTATATAACTCATTGAAAGATGTTTAGTATGCATGTGATTTAGTTTTTCATGTTTATTCCATAGCTAACAGTAAGTCGCTTCAGATTTCAATGGAAAATCAACCTAGTTACAAAAATTCTGATTTTAAATTTTTGAAAAATGGTCAAAATATGTGTGCTAATTTTTAATTTAGGACTTGTGATTAATGTTGTTAGAGAATATTAAAATAATTATCGAGATATACAGAATCATTTTTATTTTTATATTCAAATATTATGCTTTTAATTCTCTTACACCCCCTAAATACTTTTTGTGTCTTAATTCAACATTCTTATTCAGTGTCGTATTAGCAATGAAGCAGCCATGTAATTTTATGACTATGTCTCATTTTTTAAAAAGGAAAAGTGATGAATTAACCAAAATAACTTTAATTAAAGATCAAATTCATATTACTATCCTTTATACATACATATCAAAGTGGATCTTCCAGATCATTGCAATTTAAAATGCAGTCAGTGGACCAGCAGCATCAGAAGGCTTTGAGGCCTTGTTAGAAAGAGAAAACCTTAATCCCTTTCCACATCTATGGACTTGGAAGCGATCTGCCCATTAGAGCCTGGGAAGAAGCATCCAGCAGCCCTGTGAAGTTGGTTTTTCTTTCTGTCTGTGTGTTTCGATTTAGACTTGTGGCTCTTGCCTCTGTCCTCTCATGGGAGAAAGGGCAAGAGCCGAACAGGGTTTAATCAAGGTCTTTGCTCACGAGTGTTGACCTCATGCAATTCATGGTCAATCTCAACCTTTTTTCTCATTTTCAATCCATAGATCATGACTTATTCAAAATAATAGCACCTGGCATGGATCCTTTACACTCATGGTTCATAGCAATGGTGCAGAAATTTTATTTCCAACAGGATCATCCTTCTGCCCACCTTCCCCCACCCTCCCTCCCTCCCACCCTCCCTTCTCCCTCCCACCCTCCCTTCTCCCTCCCTCCCTCCCTTCCTCCCTTCCTTCCTTCCTTCCTTCCTCCCTTCCTTCCTTCCCTCCTTCCTCCCTTCCTTCTTTCCTTCCTGCCTTTATTTTTTTTCTTCCTTGTTTCCTTCCTTCTTCCCTCCTCTCTTTTTTCCCTCTTCTCTTCTTTCTCTTCCCTCTTCTCTCCTCTTCTTTCTGCTTTTCTTCTTCCTTCTTTTCATTAATATCTACCTTTCTTTGGGCAGCTTAAGTCACCCAAAGCATTACTAAGAATATTTAATTGTTTACATTAGTCTAGTAACTACAACATTAATACCAAAACCACCTAACTCAAATTCCCCGATTGTTGTTCACGAGGTGAATTCCTGGGTCCTGAGCATGTGACTGTTCGTTTGCTCATGAGATGGTCGGGCTCGCTCACTTCCACCACCTCTAAGGTGGGGATGTGTGCCTGGCAGCTGCTGGAAATGCATTCCAAGCTGGCAGCTGCCTGGCAGAGAGAACAGAAGACTGCCCCAGCCGCTCGGAATTAGAGTCTGAGTCATCAGAAAGAGGCAAATACTTTTCCTAAGTTTTCACTGTTTGAGAAGGTAGGGAAGCTCTTAATGGTATCTTACCAGAAGCTGAGAATATAAGATTATTTTTTAAATTGGGATTTTTGAGTGAATGCATCAGAATCAAGGTTTCAGCAATATTAAATCAACAATGAGCACTTTCTATCTGAAGTAATCCTCAAGAAGTTTTCTTTTTTCCTTAGAAGAAGGGTCAATATTAACTTTCTCCTGGTGTGGAAAAATTCCTATGACTTTTCTTGCTTGTCCTACTTTTCACTGACTTTGAAGTTTTGGATAGTAGTAAAGTCAACTAAACCTAGTGAGAGCTGCAGGCAGGATTCACTTGAGTGGGACATGGGAGCAGTTTAATATTTGTAAGGAGGAATGATAAAATAAAAACCACATTGAGATTTCTGCTTCTGGAGGGATGGACTAGATATACTTTTATTTAGTTTTTCCTCTAAGTACATCCAACAGTCCAGGGTGTTATGTGGAAACAGTGAAAATGCTCCTGGCTATGGGAGGGCATGGCAGACGGCCCATGAACTCTAGTTTCTCAAACTCTAGTTTCTCACAAGTTCCTGAGTTTTCTTTCTGTTACTTATGTTGGGAGCTTCAA
>NDGM011137080.1:0-10171 GCA_002564305.1 Octomys mimax | reverse complement strand
AAACTGTCCTAAGAATTTGGTTTGAAACTGTCTCATTGCTATTTGTTTCTCAATAAAATTATGTGAAAAAATATGTGCATACATCTGATAGTCTCTTAAAGTAACTTTCTAGAAATAAAATGTACAAAGTAAAAAAATAAAGAACATCCTAGAATAAAGGACACCTCCTCCCCTACCTCGGGTTGCGCATCGTGGTCCTGGCTGTTAGCATTCGTGTCCTCGCTGGGCTGGGTGGTCTCGATACTGGGAGGGTTCAGGAAGCGGCTCAGCTCCTGCTGTTGGCTCTCTCGCAGGCTGTGGATTATGCTGCATGACTGCTGCTGTTTCTGTGGGAAGATGCTGCCCCTCAGGAAGGGAGGCATGAGCCCAGGAACCTCCGCCCCTCCCCCACTCAGGTCACACTCTCTTCTCTCCAAACACCTGAAGGATTGGTGGCAGTTTAGGAACTTCCAAATGAGGACCGTGAACTAGTTCCAGTGGTAACTTAGACTGACACAAAAGAGGGCTGATGGATTTAGGAACTGCCTTTTTCTTCCTTTTCATGTGGACAACAGTTGCATTAGTTATGCTCATTGCTATTGCCTTATGCTTTATTTAAAATTACTAACTTGGGTGTTCTTCTGTCTTCTAATTTTATTCTTTGCTAACTAAACCCAGGCTTGGCCTCCCTGCTCTGCTCTCCTTTTCCTGTGAAGAGCAGGAGGCAGAGTGCCTTGGGAGGTAGAGGAAACTTTGATGCCTGCTTAGTTCTAGACTTCCTAGGCCAGCCCAGTAGGCCAGTGCAGGGGCTAGTTTGTCTTGCACATCCTGAAGCCAGAAATCCCATGCCCTCCTAGGACCTGTGGAGGACAGACTGGTCCCTGGAGTGCCAGGGTCCCCAGGAGCCAGCTGTAACAGGACACAGTGGGCAGCTGGTCTCCCTACAGGAGACTAGGGTATTTCTTTTCTTCAAGAACCTTCCTTCTTCCAACAGAAATGTATATTTCTGTAGTATAAAGTTACTTTTCTGAAGAACAGGACAAGATAAAATTCACGTAAACATTACCATACATTAAATATGCAGTGATTAGTGTGATATTTTCTAAGTGTGAAGCATAAGCAAAAACATTTGTAAAAGTAGTTCCTTAAAAGAGATACTGTAAGCACCCATATGCCCACATGATACATGTTCGTTAGTTTATGAGTTAGAGGTTCTTATAAAGTTATAGTTCAGGATGCAGCAGTTAGATCATTCAAATCCCATGAGGGACGGTCTTTAGAGGCCAAGCAACATTCTCAATGATTTGTTGGAATTTTTGGCAGCGATTTAAAAGTAGTTTTGTAAATCCAGTTTGGTAGATATTTCCTTGGAATTTGATAGCACTTAGTAAATGGTGCTGGTGCATATTTTAATATCGTGAAGTCGCTGTTTAAACCTTCATGTGAGATAATAACAGCGCAGTTCCCCAGAGCCGTGGCACAGACTCTGAAGAAGGGAACGAAGGCTGAGTGCGAACTGCAGCAAGAGCTTGCGCTGGCATCTGGCCCCTCTGAGTGGGTGCAGAGGCCTCAGTGTAAGGGGACCAGGTAGTGGCAGGTAGCTCTGTGTCAGCTGGGGTGGGGCTCTCCTCTTCCCGTGCTCTCGGGGGGTTGGAGGGGGTGGGCCCACGCCGCGGGCTCACAGATCACTCACCGCCCTGATGCGTTTCAGGCACTTCTTGAGCCACATGCGGATGGTCTGCTTGGCCACCTCCTCCTCAATGGTGTACTCCAGCTGCTCACGTGCCAGGAGCTCCTCCAGCTGCAGGCTCTTCCGGATGTCCACAGAGCGGTAGGAGAGCATGCTACAGGGAAGCAGAGGGGCTCTCGTCTGACTCTGCTGAGGTGCAGACCCTCGGAGTGTCAGGGTGCAGATAGGAAGTCACTCAGGCCAACCAAGACAGTGATATGACGTCATGCCTTACCAGGGACATGACTTGGCCTGGTTACACTGTGTCTCTCTGCCTAGTCTGTACAGTGCAGACAGGCCTGGTGCCTACCTGGCTGAGTGATGAACGAGTTAGTATTCTGCAAGACACTCAGAACAGTAAGCACTATCTAAGTGCTTGGCCAACAAAAGAGCTACGTGGTGTGATACTTTCTCTTACCTTGCCAGTTGCCTAAGTTCAGACTCTGGAGCTTTCTTTGCAGAGGGAACAATGCTCCCCCCATACTGTCTTTACATTTAGAGATGGTTAACACGCTAGCCTGTGTGTCCTGCATGCCTCACCTCCACTTCCTCCCAATTTATCTCACTTATCCTCCTCTGTCTTCCTCACTACTTTCAGGGGTTATCAAGCCAGGGCTGAATGTTGTCTCCCACTTAGCTGATGGCTCAACTGACCCCAAAAGTAGTGAGTGAAGCTCACACAGCTGCCAGGTCACATCAGGCCCAAGGCAATAAGGCAACCCACAGCATGTTGGGGTTGAGGGTCTCCAGCCAAAGGGGAACACAGGCCCTGGTGGCAGCACTATGCAGCTTGTGTAACAGCAGAGTCCCAGATTCCAGTTGGCCCACATGTGCTGTGCTCAAGGCCAACACGGGAGCCCAAATTATAGCAGGGCGTCTCTGTGGGGGACTGGGAGATTGGCCTTCTCTTTGATAAGTCTCTGCCCAGCCCAGAAGAAAAAAGCATGTTCATTCTTCCTCTCATCCCTCAACTCATCAAGAATCTCACTGTTAACTGTTTGTTTCCATCACTGGACCAGAGGAATCGGGAGAGGACAAAAACACCATGCTGACTTTGGCTGGCTTTCTTTTTATGATGTGGTGTGATCAAACTGCATAGCAGATGTTTAAATGTAAAAAAGTGTTACAGTCAAAGACACATTGCCATTACCCACCCACCCCAGATGCTCCTCGCTTGGAACACACTTAGCCCATCATTCTTGCCACTTTCTGAAGCAGTTCTGGACGTCTTCTTCCATGACTGTCTTAGCAAGGTCTGATCAAAACAGTGAATGCCACTGCTTGAGTCCCATCCGGTGGGAGGCAGGCTGGTAAAAGCATGAAGGTGTGCCACTCTACTTTATTCACCAGGTCTGGAACTGTGCAATTTCTGGCTCTTCTCAACATCAAAAGGATCATGAACAGTAAGTGTTTTCAATCAATTCAAGACGTCAAGGCTGGCCCAGCAGCACAACTAAAGACACTGATGAAAGTGGACTTTCAGAGCTGCTTCAGAAAGTGTGAATAACAATGCAGTAATTATTTTCAAAGTAAGAGGGAGTATTTTAAAGAGGAGGGAGCAGCAATGTGCCTTTTTCTAAGACTATAGTCTAAGACTATAGTCTAAAAACGTAAATATTCCCTTTATTTTTGCAGCATACCTGCTGCATGCATCTCTGCCCTCCAAAAGATTTGAAGGCTCAGTGTTAATGACAACAGCATGTAGATGCGCCACATATTCAGTCTAAACACTTAGCATGCACAGGCAAGACTGACATTCTGAGAGAGATGGTGTCCTTTGTTATTCACCTGTGTTTTCCACCCTACCCTTTTTCTGCTTTTTGGCTTGCCTGTGGAAGAAATGAATCGTGGAAGGTGAAACAGATAATTTCAGAGAACTTTTTCCAGTTCCTTTCTATTTTTATCTGATCTCTTTTCATCTTCTAGCCACAAGGATATTTCTGAATACCTGAATTCTCCCAAAATTTGTGACAGAGCATCCAACACTTGTCAGGCGCTTGCAACCTGATCACAGTAGCTACCAAGAGTTATAGCTTCTTTTTAACTTTCTTTTTTAAAAGTTCCTGTAACTTTTTCGTGGCACAGATTCCTCTGGCAAGGGGGACATTTCTGAGAATAATATTTTAGCTGCATGTAATGAAATATACATTATTAAACAGTCAATCCACTATGTTGAAACACAATTCTCAAATTATTTTCTGTGCAAAATGTTGATATAGTAACACAAATGCTTCTTTATTTTTATTATTTTAAAAAAATCTTTCATTTATTATTTATTTGGTATAGGTTCTCAGTACACAGCTAGGTCTCATAGTGATCCTCCTGTCCCATTCTTCCCAGGGCTAGGCTTACCGCCCTGGGCCACCATACTGTTTCTGTGGTTGGTGTGGCCCAGGGTTCCTGGACTGGCATGGCATGTGGTACCGGGGATTGAACTCCAGTCCTTGTGCTTACCAGGCAGGTGGTTAGACTGCCGAGCTATCTCTCCCATCCCAGTGCTTCTTTATCATTTCATTAGACAATAACATCTAGTTGAGGTTAAGTGATGTCAAAAACTTAAAGTGCTGGTGAATAAGAATGATACTTTAAGATGCCACTCAAGGCAGCAGGCAGGGACATGATCTAAAAGTCTCTATGATTTTTATTAGTGGCCAGTTAAAGACATTGTTATTGCTATTGTTCCTTGTTGACTAACTTCATCATTTGAGAAAATACTGCACTTCCAGTAACAATTATTGAGAATAAAAAGTGTAATTGTTTCCCTTTGTAAGCCATAGGCTTAATCCAGAGGCTCCTGTTCAAGAATCTGTTATGAGTCAAATGTTTTCCCCTCAAAATAGGTATACTGGGATCATAACTCTTAGAATCTCTTGATTCCATCTTATTTGCAAAGAAAACATTTCAGATGTCCCTAGCTTGCAGAGGGCTATACCAGAGCATATGGGGCCCTCGTCCAGAGTGAATGGTGTCTTTGTCAAGGGAGGAACTTGGTCACACATGTGTACACACACGCAGATACACGTGGAAAACACTGTGTTCACACTGAGGGGAGCTCATGTGCTGCTTCTACTAGATAAACACTGGCAGGAAGTCTCTAAGAGCTGAGGAAAGGCATGGGACAGACCCTGCCACACCCCAACCTCTCAAGAAACCAACCCTGCCAACACCTCAGCCTTGGGCCTTAGGGTCCATGAGCTAGTCAGTTTCTGTTGCTCAAGCCACTCAGTTGGTGACACTTTGTCACAGTAGCCCTGGGGGCTACTACTGCAGAGATCTCAGAGAGAAGGAAAGGCAGCGCTCTGGTCCCACTCTGTTGCATACTGAGTGTTCACGACAATCTGGAAGCTGTGGTGTTGTAACTGACCAGGCAGCCATCCCCGAGTGGGCCTGCAGAAGCTTCCAGATGTGTCTGAGGGAGAGCATTGGGGTCAGCCCCACCTCTGCCACAGGTGACCACGAGCAAGTGGCTTCACGCACACAGGACAGTCCGCCTCATCCCAAAGTGAAGAGGCAGAACTGTGCTTCTCAGGCCCCTTCTGCTGTCCCCTTCCTGTATGTCAGGCCACTGCTTCATATGCCTCACTGGAAGTGATCTCCAGGTGACAGTGAGAAAAGTCACTTCATGCATGGAAAGTGTAGTTCCATTGTACAACTACAGAACTGTGGCCTTGTAGGTTCTGGACAGACTCCTTCATTAAATTCCCAAGGCCTCTGAGAATCCCCGCTTTCCTCACTGGACCCCACCTGGCGTTGGCCCCCGGGCTGTGAAACTCGCCTCCTACCTAAGGACGTCGTGGAAAGTGACGTCGCCGCCATTGTGCAGCCTCTCCATCTCGTAGCACATGTGCTTGAACAGGAGCTTGTCCTTGTCCAGGTCCACCTCCAGTCGCCCTCGCAGCAGCCTCAGCAGGAACTTCACACGGAAGGTGGGAATCACGCCCTGGGGGCAGAGCAAGCCCGGGTTAGACCTTCTGGAGGTTCGCTTGGGGGTGGGGGGGCACTCTTCATGGCATAAAATGAAGACAGGGCAACACTTGAAACAGGAGCTGTTTCTCCAAAGACAGCATAACTAGCATCAGTGGAGAAGAAAGTTGCTGGTTGGCCTCTTCTTTTAAAAAATGTATTTAGTACAGGGTCTACAGGGTCTCACTACACAGATCAGACTCGTAGTGATCCTCCTGTTTTCAGCTTGCCAAGTGCTGGCATTACAGGCGTGCGCCATCATGCCCAGTCTCGATCACAGTCTCATTGTTCCCCGGGGGCAAGGCCTGCACAGCATGCCCAGGGTGGGCCTCTTTGGTCACAGGCACAGTTACCTGTGCTGAGAGCAGCCGAGTTGTCTTGGGCTTCTCCTGTGTATGGAACAACATGACACAGAGCTCTTTGCAGCCAGGGAGGCCAGCAAGAGCCCTCAGCTTCTCCTGGAGTTGACGCGACTCAAAACACCATCCTGAGACTCGGTTCCTTCCTACATACACTTACTGCGTGCTGAGAATGCTTGCACACAGGCACGGCCGGCGCACGTGTGCGTAACCCGGATGCTAGGACTTGCAAACATGTCGAAGTTTATAGCTAGATGTGTTCCAAGAGCCTTGTGTTTTCATAGGTCAGGCTTTTGAAAAGGTGATTCGAGTACAGGGCTTAAAGCTCACTGGCTGTTAGGAGGTTAAGAGATATCACTGGGGATGTGGCCTGGAGGGGGCCGTCTCCCTCCTGGCTCCTCCCTTAACTCTCTGCTTTCTGTCTTCCATGCCCTGAGCAACTTCTCTTCTGCCATGCCCATCTGCCATGTCACTCTGCTGTGGAGCCAGCTGACTATCGTCAACGTCTCCCATTAAATTGTAGGTGTTAGGTATTTTGTCCCAGCGATGAGGGAAGTAACTAAGACACATGCATTATAACTTGTGCTCCATCGAGAGGTTGCTTCCTTTCATTCCTCTGCATAACTAGCACACTGGTAGATGTGACAGTGAGGTTCTCAGCTCTGCCTTCCCTCTGGGCCCACGTAGCTATAAATTTTTCAGGCAACACAGCTGACCACACCAGCCCTGGCTAGGTTTTTTGGATATGCCTGGTGACCCCTGTCGGTCCCTAGCATCCCTGGACACTGAGGATGTGGTCCTCCCTGTGTGTATCTGACGAGCACAAGGCCTTGCTGGTGATAGGTGAGACAGGAGTGACCCAGATGAGAGAACTAGACCAGGTGCCTGGGCACAGATTCCCATCTCAGAAGAAACTGCTGATAGACTGGGTCCCTACCACAGAAGGCTACCAAGGAGAGGGAGAGAAAAGAGAAGGCTGCGAGCTGCTGATGGCCCTGGTTCAACTCCAGGAACCCTGATGCCTGCCTGGGCTTGCCGATCTTTGGTGGACATCAGCAGTTCTTAAAACTGCTTTTGGATCTTGCCTAGACTTTTTCATGGTTGAATTTTCTTCGCTTTTCAGATGCAAAGCCAAATGCCTCCTCAATGGAGGCCCCACTACCATCGGGCTAAAGCTTCAGTGTGCTCCAACTCTGGTCTGTCACTTGACCTTCACCTGGGTGCTCACAACCTCTTAAAATAATACAGACTGAGTGTCCCTTACTGACATGCCAGGCTCCAGAAGTGTTTTAAAATCTGGGTACTTTTCCAGATATAATCGCATATACAAGGGAAATAATGAAATGTATTGGCTGTAGAAACCAGGTCTAAACATGAAATTCATTTATGTTTCATACATGTGGCCTGAAGGTAAATTTACAAAGTGTAAGTTTGGAGATGCAAACTCATGTTTTGACTGCAACTCATTACATAAGGCCAGGTGTGGAACTGACCACTCATGGTGTCATGTTGGTGCTCACAAAGTTTTGAATTTTGAAACATTTCAGATGCTTGGATTACACAGGTTCAGCCTGCACTGTTACTAATAATATTATTTTACCTATAATTCTTTGTCCCCTCCCCCCCATTAAAATGCAAGCTCTTTTCATCCTGTTTCTTTGTCTATCTTTAAGTCCCTTGACCAGAGCTTGAGTGCTTTCCAGGATGAAGAATGGAAAGAGGATAAGGACAAGGAAGAGGAAGAAGACAAAGAAGAGCATGAGGTGGAGGAGAAAGGGGAGGAGAAGGAAAAGGAGGCAAAGGGGAGGGGGAAACAAAGGAGAGAGGCTGCTGCTGGTGCGGTTGATTCTGAAATCTTGGGTAAGCTTTGCGGTCAAAATATTCATGTAATAACACAGAGGCAGTTTGGATGAGCACTCCCAGAGACTACTTAGATACCCCTCTGTGTTTGTCCTCAGGATGGCTGCTGGAGACTGAAGTGATCATGAAGCCACAGCACACTGTTCATTTGGCGGCTTCAGTCCCTCTCTGAGCCCATAGCCCATTCCTTCAGGATTCCTCAGCTTCCTGTCCTTGCTGACCTCTCAGAAGTCTGAAGAGGAGGTTCCTGGTGGAAAGGTCACAGGGAGGACCTGTTGTGTTCCCCTTGCCTCCTAGTTCCTTGGGCTAAAGTATCAATGGCATCTTTCTTCATGGCCTTTCAAAGTCAACATTTGTGAGTTGCCACCCATGAGAGCACTGAAACCTCTGAGATTTGTCTGTAGTTTTTTCTGGGGTTGAGCATAAAACAATGACCTCTACCTCTCTCTTATCATCCACCATATTCCATATGATTTGAAAGTGACGAAGGTCATTGTAACTTAAGAGCTGATCCTCTTCAGTGGAATAAAACAAAGAGAAATTCTCTACAATTATGGCTAAAAAAGAAGCAGAAGAAAAATTCAGAAGTTAGGCAATTAGGTTAATCTGTCATTTTTCTTAGAAAAAGTAAAACATCTATTATAAATAATGGATTTTATCAGCCACATTAGAAAGCCAAATTTTTCAAGTGCTTTTAGCATGGCTTCCAAGTTGGCACATTTCACACTTGGACTAAGCTCTCCATCTAGCTCTCATCTCTCCAAAGCATGAGGGTCATGCGCACAAACACACATTCTGTGTGTGTGTAGACATTTGTGCCAGCTGGCTGTAACTATTAGTTAAGAGTTCCAGGGCAGTTTTTAAAGGTTGTATTTGGTTCTGGGTAGTCCCATAACTGGGTTAACTACATGTATCTTTCAAAAACAAAAAATGTGATATTTTGAGGCTACCAAGGTAGCCCTCCTTGAAGTTCGTTCAATGCAATCTATGAGAAGAGCTCTTTTGAAATTAATGATCATAATAAATAGCAAAACTCTTGAAATTGCAATCAACTGTCATTTACATGCCTTTTAAAGGTCTTTCCAACTTCTGCATTGAGAGGTAATAATTTATAATTAAGGCCATGAAACACCCACCCCAAGCAATCCAGGATAATTACTTGAAAATTGAACATAATTATCTAAGTACCTGAGATTGAAGAAATGAAAAAATATTCAATGAACATCACTTACCTACGAGCAGATTTAGCATGATGTAGGCAATGATGACATAAAATGAACAGAAGTACATAAGTGCTCCTGCATAATTTCCACAGTCTGTGGCCCAGTATGTAAATTCATCTGGAGTACAGAATGGAGGCTGAACCTAGGAGGTGGTGAGAAAAGGGGGAGGACAGGGTAAGAGAAGAAAAAAAATTCTCTGTCTGTAGTTAGTGAACACATTCCTAGCCATAGAAGCTATTATTAACTTCAAAGTTATCTGGCAAATACCACGTACATTGGGTGAGTCATCTGAAGAATAAATCAAAACCAATATTTCCCTTGTGCTGTGTTTTTGATATTATAGAATTCCAAGTTCCTTGCAATTGTTAGAGGCAATTTCATGCACCATGAAAATGGACAGGTTTCTTCCAATAACTATGCTTCCTGCTACTTCTACCAGCTCCAAGTCCTAAGTAGCCACCCTGATAAAATTACAGAAAGTAAAGTAAAAAGGCACTTAAAGTTGTTCGGAATTAAGACACGGGTAATGATTTAGGAAGGCTAACTATGCCTAGCAAATTCACATTTAAATTGTGTTACAAGTAATTCCCACTCTTGGAGTAGCACTATGGGATGCTGTGGAGCGGCACGAGACTCCAGGTATCATTCTCCAGGGGCCCATTAAAATGCCAACACCTCGAAGAGAAAGTCCTGGCTCCTTTCAGCCAGAGAGCAGCTCTTTCATCTGCATTTCCATAGCATTCTGCTGTTACTTTTGCTTAGACTATATTTAATTCTGCCTTGGGTTATATTTGATTTGGTACATTTTGTTTGGTGCATAAAGTTGTGTAGTTCTTACTGTGTGCAAGGCCTGTGCTCCGTGTTTGGAATAGACTGCTAAGAGCGACAGAAGCCTGCCCCTCTGATGCTGCTGATACTGCACAGTACACCAGAGGCCCATGTGGCAATTTTAATTTAAATTCATATTAATTAGCATGAAATAAAAATAAACTTGATGTAAGATTTAGTTCCTCAAATGCTAAACAGTCACATCTGGCTAATGGTTCCTGAATCAAACA
>NDGM011137065.1:0-11378 GCA_002564305.1 Octomys mimax | reverse complement strand
AATAATTAACACACTACATACATTCTTCTTAGTGGTTAATTGCTATACAAGATGCGGACTTGATGTCCTATTTACAAACACCATTCGAAAAAATCATTCTATTCATTAACAGAATGTAACTATATATCTATCCCAACTGCTTTGACTACACAGATACAAAGAATCACATATCCAATCTTTCATAACTATATCTGCTAATCTGAGCAACCTTTGGATTTTGGTTTATAGCCATAAATTTCTCAACATTGGGTGAAAGAGGAATTGGCCCAGTTAATTCTGCTTTCTTCTTAATACATGTGTTCTTACAGTACTTACATGATTTATTTTTACACTTGAAACTCTTCCACTTGGAATTTATACTATCATTTACATTTCACAGATACAGTTGGTCCACTCTTATTTTTATCCTTTCTGAATCATTTGTTTTAAATATCTTTTCTCTACAAAATATAGTGGAGTCTTGCTTCTTGGAAACAAATTAAAAACCTTTAGTCATGATAGGTGAAATAATCTCATTTGTACTGATTCATATAAAGTAGATGATTTGTTTCAAATGTCTAATTTAATAATCTTAGAAACTTTTCTTCCATTAAAGTGTGCATTCAATCTTGATTTTTTTAATGTACTGATATATAGAAAAATGTCTTTAATTCAGGCATACTTTTTAAATTATAGTTTTGTCAATTCCTTACCTTCTTGTTTTCTGTTTAAACGTGTACTGTTTAAGTTCTCAATTTCTAATTCTTAACCAAAAATACTATGTTTAGTCAATTCTTGCCTTTCTCCGTTCTAAGAGTATTATTTTGAGTTTTCATTTTTTTTCAACATGCAGCAACATGTTAGTGTTCTGTTCTCATTTTTTTATACATTGGTCTGTAATTAAATATATTAAAATACCATCATTCATTTTGTTAAAAAATGTCAATCATACATTATTTGAATGAAGATCACTCTTTAGTGAATTCTTTAAAACAGAATCATTTGTGCAAAATATATGCTTTTGTACCCTGAAAATGTTCTTATATAGCTTGATGTGGATGGAGATTTTTGCCTTGATAATGTTCTTGTTTAACATATCTTCTCACTAATTTGTGTTTAATTTACCCAATTTTTGATTTGCTGTTTATGTTGTTTTTGTGTAAAAATCTAATACCAATCAAATTCTTTTCATGCTGGTAACTTATAAGATCACTTTCCTGAAGATTTTTAGGATAATATCTTTATATTTGAAGTTTAACTGTTTTACTGTGCTATATCTTATAGCCATCCATTCTATGTTAATCTTTCCAGCAACTTAGTAGTTACTTTGTGATAAGGATACTCAGATCTTATTTAATCTGAAAAATTTCTATGAATTGTAATGAAAACTTATATTTTACTATTTTTATTTTTGTCTCTTTCAGGGACTTCAATTGTAGAAATGTGATTACTTCTTCTTCTTCTTATTTTTTTTTGCTGCTTCTTTTTTTAATCTTTCATGAATCTCTTGCTTTTCTTTACTTAATGTCTTTTTTAAAAATATATTTGGTTGTTGCAGGTTCTTACTATGCAACTCAGACTCATAGTGATCCTCCTGTTTTTAGCCTCCCCAATTCTGGGATTACAGGCACATGCCACCATGCCCAGAGTCAGTCACTGGCTCAGCATACCCCTGCAGCAAGGCCAGTACAGCATGCAGAACTGGGGATTGATCCCTGGTCTCTGTGCTTGCCAAAGCAGGCACTTAGCCTGGGCGTGTGTGTGTGTGTGTGTGTGTGTGTGTGTGTGTGTGTGTGTCTTATCTTAGTCTTACTTTTTAAAATATTGTCCTTTTTTTTTTTCCCGAAGGTAACCGGCACTTCTCTATTTCTTGACTGATAACCTTACTTCATTTATGATCTTAGTTTCAAAATTTCCAATTCAAGACGATCTTTCAAAATCAAAATGACTAGATGAGAAGATTTTATTTAAAATGTTGTCTACTGATCTGTTTTGTTGTTTTTGCTCCTTCTGTTTTATAAAGAATGGAATGATAGTAAGTATCTGGGTGCCTTAATTCTCACTAGCTATTCTTTCTTTCTTTTTTTGGCAATGTCTTGATTTATTGAGTTTCTTTGCATTTCTCTATGAATTAGGGTGATTACTAAAATTACTTTTTCAGGGACAATCTCTAAAGCGTTTCAAAATCTAGGTTCCTTAGTGAACTCTGACAGTGCAGTGGACCTCTGATATTTGGGGGATTTTGCTCATGAATGTCTTACATGATCTTAAATTCTCTTTTCTGGTTCTTTTCCTCATTTAGCCATGGAATTTTTAAATGGTGATTCTTCTTTCCTTTCTACCATTTATTATCAAAAGTAATTTAGCCTCTCAAACCAACCAATTCAAATTATATATACATTGTCATGTTACTGCATCCATATTCTTTTATTCTCCTGTTCAACTCGCTCAAACGTGGAAAAAATGGCCACCTATATTTGCAACTTTGAGAGCAGATGAACTGTATTTTGAATCTTTAAAGCATTAAAGCTAAAGTTAGAAACGTGTTTGTCAGTCAGACAAAAAGGCTTTTATTTCCTCTCTCCTCATTTCATTCTTTAAATTCTTAAAACACAGATTTTACCTTTGGAAACTTCATTCCAAAGCTCAATAATATATTAATTACCAAAATCAGCGTGCTTCTCTATTTTTCCACAATTTTCTTCATATTATCATCCTTGCTAAAGTTGTTTATTTATACTTGAAGTTTTATCTTCAGTATCTTTCATGAAACAAGATTTGCACTTTTCTCCTTAGTTGTATGTGTGTGTATGTGTGTGTGTGTGTGTGTTTGTGTGTGTGTGTGTGTCTAAAGACATATACCTTAAGGCCCAATCGTCACATGAAAGAGAAAAAAAAAGAAATCTTAAGGAAAAGTTCCAAGGTGGACTCGAATAAAAAAGGAATGCTGACCTCAGCAACTCTCAGGACCACCCACAGGAATTTGAAGACCTTTGTCTAGTTTGCTAGCCTATCAAAGTGATACTGGTCCCATGATTCTGAGCGTGCTGGGAGTTTTAAAATTCCCATACAAAGAAGACGGGATTTACCTGTGCATGAGCCATTCTTGGCTCTGTTCACGATTAGAAGCCATGGTGCTACAGGATGGAAAATTCTAGTGCACAGTAAGTATCTGATGCTCACCTACAAAAACAGAAAATACTCCTGGATTTTTATTCAAATCTGTCTGAGTGGTAGAAAATAAATACCTAGACAATAAATACCAGAGAAGGGTGGCTGAATTGAAATATAATCTAAAAAAGCATAGCTAAGATAAGACAAGACTTTTAGGGAAGAAAATATACCAAAATAGTTCTTGAATATTTTAAAGATTTTATCTTTTTCTTTTTTTTTAAAGATTTTATTAGAGTTCCTTCAAGGAACTTACATAATTATAACAATGTAAAATATTCCAGATTATACTTCAGAAGCTCAAATTAAGGAGGGACACTCTAAATATTACTGTTTTCCTTTAATAATATTATGAGAATTTAAGCACTCAATAAATATGAGCAAGCTCTGTTTTTGTCTCATATTAGAGACGTTCAAATTGAAGATGAATGATCATCTATGAAATCACTCAAGCGAAACATACTGATACTCTTTAAAATACATAGTAATTCTTGTCTAAGAATATCATTATATGATATTGACATTGGATAGGAGCTTTTATTATTTAGGACATTTCTGTAATTCTATAAATATAAAACTAGAACTATTTGAGGTTATGTGGCCACAGCCCTGGTTAGGGACAGAGCCATGACCAAAACAACATTTAGGAATGTTCCACAAAGCTCAAATAGAGTTCAGCTTTGTAATAAACAGACCAACATAATAGGTCACAAGCAAGGACACTGGTTAATCTTAGTTCTTAACACAAAAAATTATTCTGACAGATTCCAGCTTTAAAGTTTGCCAGAGCACTCAGGTTTTATTTGAGGAAATAGCCTAAGTTGGCTTTTTTTTTTTTTCTTTTCATGCCCAGGATAGTGAAAGACGTTTACATAATTTTTAAAATACAAAACTAAAACGAACCTAAATTTTAAAAGAGATAAAGACACAGGAAAAAAATGACCAATAGACCCCACTCAAATACAATTACTTTTGTCTCTAATTTACTGCTTCCAATACTTAGTGCTTATGAATAAATTTTTACATGAACACACCCTCACCATTTTAAAATATAGGTTTGTACATGGAACTATAATATTCATTCTATTTTTTCAATTTTTTAAAGATAGTACAAATTAGAATTAAAACAAAAAAAAAAAGACAAGTGATACAGAATTTCAATAACATTCTAGTCTCTGCTTCTTGGAACTAGGGTAAGAGTTTAAAGATTTCTGAATATTAGGCTGGGGAAATAGTTTGGCAGCCTAAACACCTGCCTGGCAAAGTCAAGGACTTAGGTTCAATCCCTGATAACTCACGTCGTGCAGCTCCAGAATTCCTGGCGTGCCCATGTGGGCCATGGGAATTGGGCGTGGTGGTGCAGGCCTGTAATCTCAGCACTGGGGAGGCTGAGACAGGAGTATTACTACAAGTCTGAGATGTGTCATGAGATTCTGCACCAAATAAATAAATACATAAATAAATACTTTTAACAAGATTTCTGACTATCTACAAGTACAAAATCTTTCTACATTTTTTTTCATTTTCTAATTTGTCTTATTATAAAATGATGGAGACTATTTATTTTTAATGTATTTGGTACATGGCCTTACTGTGCAGCTCAGAACCCAACAATCCTGTCTTCAGCCTCCCCTAGTGCTGGTATTACAGGTGTGTACTACCACTCCCAGTTTAGGTGGCCAGCTCAGCAGGCCTGGAGCTGGGGCTGGTGTGGCACGTGGTGTTGCGGATTGAACTGCGGTCCCTGTGCTTGCCTAAGTAGGTGTTTTGTCTGAGCTATGCTGCCTACCCTGAGACTTTTTCCTTGGGTGACGTAATATTAAACCTTTCAAAGATTTTGACTTGGGTTTTGTATATTTTTTTTTCACATTTATATCCTACTGCATTTCATAGCTGTAACTTTATGTACCGCTGTTACAAGCAAGATTGAGAAGTTCATTTGCCTCTTGCTAAGCACATAAATCGGTGATGAGAACAAAGGCACACAGGCATGCTGCCGACCTACACATGGTAGTAAGTGCTGGCCATGCCTTTGACAGTGCTTAGCATCCCTAGCCAAGGCCCTGTGTGCCTTTTATTCCAGCAGCTGTGCCCCACAGAATTGGAGTAAGACACCCTGTACTCTCTCAGGAAAAGATAACACACTGACATGTAAATAAGTGCTATGCTTTGGGTATTATTAATAATTGTTCCTCAAGGGTTCTTATGCTTTAAACTGGATTTTCAAGGTGTCATCAAGCTGTAGTGGCTTTAAAGAGGTGGGCCACGCGGGGCAGTTGACACTCGCTCACAGACACACGCTCTCTGTGGTGACTAACGTGGGTTCTGTGGCACTCCAGTTCATCTCTGTTTCTACTGCCTGGCTTCTTGCCTCACAGTGTGAGCTTTAAACGGTTCCCAAGCTCTCACTATAGTGACATCATTAACCACCAATTCGTCACCAGAGCCACGTCCCTGAACTGCAGAACTGTGAGCTAAAAATCTTCTTTTCTTCACAAATTACCTCAATATTTTTAATTTTTAGCAGGAAAAACTGACCAATATGTAAAATGTGTAAAAAATTATGTCAGAAGTCAATATAGAGCATGGCAGTGGATATATATTTATAATAAATACATCACAATGTCTGATAACAGGGTTTACAGTACATTAAAGGTAATAAGATCAGAAAGAAATTTTAAAATTACAAATATCAGAGATTAGTAGGTTTTTTCAGTTCTAATTTTGCTTCTATTTAATAAGAAATACTATCAGCAAGTCATTACTATTTTCTTTCAGTCTCTATTCTTTTCATTCCAAGGAAATATTTATTTTCCTCATTGATACATTTAAGTGCAAAATTTCCTTTCTTCCTCTTTGTGAATACATTCCTTGTCTCTTAATTAGTCTTTGCCTCTAATCTCCAAGAAGATTTTGTCCAATTGAGGGCTGCCTAGTATTTGAGACTTGATACTCAGGTGTGCATTTGCCTATAGATAATAGGTACTTCTTCAAATCAGCCAACAATAGTAATAAAAGTGATTTGTTGGTTCTCATCTCTTTACATATTTTCTATTTTTTGCCCGTGGTGCAACGCGATGGAACAAGAGAGTTCTGGGTAGGGGAACTTTCAATAGCAGAAAAGAGACCAGAGAAGAACCTCTGAAGGATGGGGGCTTTCAAGCATGTGGACAATGGCAAAGAAAAGTCCCCACCTCTCCACGTGCTGTTGAATAACATCTTAACAGGTCTTTGTTTCGCACTCCTTCACTGGCACAGTTTCTACTCCACTGCCAAAATAATCTTTCTCAAACAAGTCTATATGACTAAAGACTTCAGGAAATTCCATAACGTAATACTCAAGATCTTTATGACCCGAGTGACTCTTTTTTTTTTTTATTATTTAGGAAAAAGTTCAGTTTATATAAGCTCTTTCATTGTCATTGTTTATAACATCCCCTTTTACTTTTAAAGTGTTTCATTTCAATAAATAATAACAATATGCTTATGAGCTACTTATTACCTACTTTTTTAATTTTTTTTTTTTTTTTTTGCTGTAGACCAAAATGAAAATGCATCTGTGCCCTGTAAAATCCACTCAGCAACTCTAAGCAATGCATGCTAATTGTCTTCCGTGGCACTTTGTCCGCCAGTCCTTGTTTGGGAACGCAGTGCCTGCATTCTCTCACATGGTAAAATGCTACTCTTGGTGGGCTGTAGCCAAGGTTGCTGCTTCTGTGGTCTGTCATGACTCCCCTTCATGTCTTTAATCTTCTACTTACTCTGGGTCTGTGACTGCAGAAAAATGCACCGGAGTCTCTAATATGCTGATATTTCTTAATCAATATATACTATTTGCTTTTTTTAAATGGGAGTATCCCTAATGTTATAAAGTATCTGTTGAGTGAACATGGAAACAAGAGTATGGTCCAATATGCTTTATGGAAGAATTAATCAGCATTTACCATAGAGCAAATAACAGAAGAGAAGCAGGGGTCAGGTCTGACGTCTGAGAATGCTCTCTGGTAAGTATATAACAGTGCTTGTTTAGATGGGAAGTAAACAGTCCAACTCCAACAGTGGTCTGTGAGAGAAAAGAGTGGATCCTTTTATAGACATCATGAGACTTAGGGAAGCTGAGTTAGAGATCCTGCTGTAACTATTGCTCACCTGTTTAATGTTCTACTGAGACTTTTAATCACGCCATGTGCACTATCAAAAGTTCTAGTATTCAAAACTATCCTGTGATGATATGAAAAAGCAGAGGGATGCTGATACATTAAAAAGAGCACATCATTTTTAAATAAAACTTGCGAATATATTCTGCCACATCACACTTTTGACGTTAGAGAAAATGTTTAAACCATCTATACTAAGATTTTCATCCTTAAAAAGAATAAAAATATCTATTCCATAAAGGTAATTATAGACATTATACAGATGCATATTCCTTAAACTCATGTAGATTCAGAGTTTAATAAATGTAATTCACCTCTGCTTAGAAAATAGTTATCTACTCTAATAAGTAATGTTATGGTACCGTGATAACTAATCAACTGCTCAAACTTTCTGCCGGTGGGCAAAAGTATGTAAAAGAAACCCAAAAATTTGGAAGACTTCTCAGTTTTAAGCACCTCTGCATCCACAGTAGATTCTTATGTACTATTCAGATGCTTACAGATTGGCTCAAGACTAGGTGACAAGGCACAAGAGAAACCTGTGGCTGGTGTATATCTGTGGGGATAGTTTATAAACGTTAGTATCTCTCCATTATTTTTCTCTTTTCTTCACCTGTCCTCTCTAACCTAAAAAGTAGAATAACTCAGGGTTTACCTGGTAACAGGCTTTCTGCAACAGCTTTAAGGACTCTGCACCTTCTGACTCACAATAGAGATAAAAAATTAATTTCCTGTCTCCTCCCTGTATTCCTAAACCTAACACAGAGTACTTTAAAGATTTTCTGAAATGTTATTACTCTTTAGGGAGGAAAAGTACTAAAGAATCTCATTCTAATTCCTTCAACCACTTTACCCTTCCCCACGAAGAGTAAAAGTGAGAAGTAACACTCTCTTTGTGAGGGCTAATGGAGAATTTGAGGACACAAATTATAGCAATAAATAGCATTCACTCTTGCAAGACAAAGACTCAGAAAAAATATCTGAACACATCCTCTTTTTTCAAGGCCATATTACAGTTTTGATCTGAAATGTCTCTCAAAATCCACATCTATGTGGGAAGCAATGGGATCCCAGGGCGTTCTGCTCATCACTGATGGTTCCATCCATCAAGGAAGTCGGTAGTTGAGTGCCATGTTGATGTAGGGCCTGGCTGGCGACTGGTGGGCTACTGGGGGCAGGGGCAGTTGGTGTTCTTGTCGCTGAGGCTCCCTTCTCTCTGGGCCAACATAGGCTGAGCACCTTGTCCTCTGTCACATCCCTCTGCCATTCTCTTTCTTCCCTGACTTCAGGAGAACATGGGCTAAAGCTGTGAACAAGAACCTCTTCTCTTTTGCATAGTAGATGCTGGATGTTTTATGCCAGCACCGAGAAAGTGTCTATGCCAGTTTGATATCATGGCATAAAGTGCACAGAAGAAGGTGGGAGAAGAATGGCTGTATTTTCCAGAAATAATAAAAAAGATGGTTACTGAAAGGTCAGATTTTGAGAGCTATTTTTCCTTCTACTTCATGGTGCTCACCCACATCAACAGTAGACATACCAACCAAGTTGTACCTCATTTTCATCATGAGAAGTAAAATATTATCAGACTCCTAGAGCTGTGAAAATTAAACATGCTAATAAATGTGAAACAGTGTCTATAATATATTGCACATGTAAAACTGAATGATGTTAGCCATTATTATTAACATTGTTTTGTTAATTGGCCCTCAAAAACACACACTGGAGGAAAAATAGCCTCTTTAATAAATGGTGCTGGCAAAACTCACTATCCACATGGGAAGATTCAAGGTTAAAACTGAAACATTTAATCTGCTGGAAAATGAAATAGATAAAACTCCGTAAGACACGGGCATAGGCAATGACGTTCTGAACAGAACCCCAGTTGTACAAGAATAGCATCAAGAATCAGCAAATAGAATCTATCAAGTTTAAAAGTTTCTGCACAGCAAAAGAAATGACTAACAGATTGAAAGACAAGCTACATAATGGGAAAAATTGCTTACTTTTCCTAGGTCAAAGGCCCAATATCTAGAATATATAAAAGAATAAAAACATTAAACTAAAGATTCAATCAAAAACTAAACAGAATAGATGCCACTTGGAAGAGTAAGTGCAGCTGGCCAACAAATCCATGGAAAAATGCTCTGTATCACTGGCCATTAGAAAAACATAAATTCAAACAACACTGTTATTCCATCTTACTCCAGAATTGATATCATCAATAAATAAAATAATAACAAATGCTGAAGAAGCTGTGGGGAAGGAAGAGCCCTTTTCCACTGTTGCTAGGAATGTAAACTAGCGCTACCATTAAGGAAATCAAACTGAAGATCCCTCAAGGCACTACAACTATGAATTCCATTTGGCTGAGCTATCTCGATTCTAGATATCTTTCTGCAAGAGTTAACGATGTATTTCAATGACATACGATATCCATGTTTATAGCAGCACAACTCATAATATCTTGGAAGCTGCCTATTTGCTAATCAACATCTGAATGAAGAAGAAAATGTGATATTTATATACAATGGAGCCCTGATCGCTACACACAGGAATAAACATAAGTCAAGAATAAGAAAATGAGGGCTGGTGAGATGGCTCAGTGGTCTAAAGCACCTACTTAGAACAAGCTTAGCAAAGCACAGGGACCACGGTTCTATCCCTCAGCACCACGTGCCAGCCAGCCCCGCCCCCTGGTGGGCTGAGCTAGCCGGCCACACACACACACACACACACACACACACACACAATAAATAAATAAATGTTATTAAAGAAAAAAGAATAAGAAAATGGTTTCACATTGGGAACGTAGCGTTAGGTCAAATGAACAGAACAAATGGTTTCTTTTCTATGAGAAACCTTAAATGTAAATAAGGAGTAAAATAAAGGAGAGGCAACTGGAAATAAAGAGATAGAATTTTTGCAAATAGGAAAAGTACTAAAAGATGGGAGGAGGAGGAGGCCGGTAAGATAGCTCATCAGTCTAAAGCATCTGCTAAGGCAAGCTTATGCAGGCGCAGGTGACTGTGGTTCAATCACCAGCACCATGTGCCACACCAGCCCTGCCTTCTGGGGAGGGGAGAGAAAGAGGGGAAGGGAACAAAGCATTGGGATGTGCTGTGTGTGTGTGCCAGCTCACCAGGACGAATGTTGTCATTTGCTACTGCAAATGTGTTCCAATAAAATATAATTGAAAAAAAAAAAAGTTCCTTTGTCCGTCTCCTAGAAAGACTCAGGCAAAATGGAAACCATGGTGGATCCTGTTGTATGGTGAGACAGGCTGGAGAGACACCATGTCCCCTCTGCTGAGATAAGCAATGTGGATTAGTAGAAAGAAAAAAACCAACTGCTCAGGCTTTCATTTCATCCTGGAAGTCAAAACTATGTTGATGCTTTTGAAAAAGCAAAAAGAGGGATTGAATTAGGTTGGAGGTGGGAAGAGAAACAAGGAAAGTAAGATATTATCAAGAAACTTCCTAGAAAATAGTCCTGGGGCTGAGAGTTTTAGCTCAGTGACACAGAACTGCCTGGCAATCATGAGGTCCTGAGTTCGCTTCCTGGTACCCTACCCCCAAATAGAAATAGTCCTAAACGTGGACATAGCTATTGAAAACAAGGAAGAACCAGCTCTTTCCTGGCAAGAATGAAGTAGGGGAGCCTTAGTATCACTTTGAGGAAGACATTGAGCTTATTATGCATTGTTTATATTATTCCAATAAGATATAAAATTGAGAGGTATCATGAAAGAACTCATATTTAAGATTCAGTTCCCAGAAAATTAATAAAGATGAAAGAAAAGAAAAGAGTCAAAAGAGTTTAAGAGACTATCAATTTTTAGGAACCAAAGTGATATGGGCCTACTATTATGGACTGCTGGACTATATTGGATTATTTTGCTCAATTCACACACCTAAAATATTTAAATGGCAATGGAACACCCATCTCTGACAAAACTAAAGAACAAAAGGGGATATAAATGAAGGACCATTTTGTATCTGTATACACAAAATAGTAAGGATAGATATACAGCTAATTTCTCTTAGTTCAATGAGAAGAAAGATTTGTACT
>NDGM011137054.1:0-21439 GCA_002564305.1 Octomys mimax | reverse complement strand
ATTGTTTTTATATTTTTTCTTTAAAATAACTGATGTCAAAATAAATAAATATGGAAAAAAAGACCAAGACAAAAAAAAATTAACACATTGCAAAAAAAATATAATAATGCTCTACCACCAAAGTTCTTCAAAATATAAAGAATCTTGATTATACATACACAGCTGTGGATTGGCTATAATCAAGATATCCAGAACTGTACCAGAAATACATGTCAAACATTTGAGCAGTAGGTCGTAAGTCCAAACAGTCTTTCATGGCCCTTATACAGGTCATGAAAGGAGAAATGCCTGACAATGTTTAATACCAGACTTGGTTCAGATATCTGTGAGTGTCTTTAAAAGTCTGTTCCACTGCCAAAAGGCAATACTGTACTCCATCCCTGTATTGCTCAGCTTTTCTTTACTGGGACACAAAATATTCAACACCCACATTTAAAGGAAAGGAGATTTATTTAACTTATGCTTTCAGAAGTTTCTGCTGGTTCAAAGGCAGGGGAAGAATGATAGGAGGATGAGGTGGAGCAAAACCAACAATGAAATCATAGAACACTGTCAGAGAAAGGGCCCGGGTTCCAAACTGATGCCTCCATGACCCCCCCCCCACCAACACCCCACAAGAGTACTTGCAAGCTGGTCGGCAGCTCTCCAGCCAGTCACAATGACAACCAAAGTGAACATTCTCAAGCCCACTTGCCCAATCTTTGTTTCTGCAGCCTATGTGACCACAAACAGTTGCTCTTTGAATAACCCCCTGGGATTTCATTCAGCCTATATAATGTTTTGAACTCCAGAGGACACAGTAATGGGCCCAGGCCCTGGATTCAGTCTTATTTTGGCTTTAGAGCATCTGAACTCATGTCTCCAGTGGCACAGGAAAATGTGTGGGCATTACTCCCTTGTGAAGTGTATGGCTGGAGAGAAGCCAGAGTTTATTTCCCAAATATACCTGGCTCCAGTTAGGAGACATAAGGCCTATTGCTTGGGCTACAGGATAGTTTGTAAGCTATAATTCCTGAAAATCAAGCAGCTTTACAAAAGTGTAAGATTAGCAATTTGTTGATGAAAGCTTCATGGTATCACAGTTTAAACTCTTACTTAACTTATATAAACTATTTTTACATTTTTGTCTTCCTTTCATTTATTTTTCAGGCTTTTCCTTCAGCTTGACATCAATTTTAACTAACATGTTGGAATATACTATGAATTCTGGTTCTCTGGGGTTTCTTTTGCTTCTTGTGAAAGTCTCTTTTCTAGGGTGCCAGTATTAATTATTCATTCAGCAGAGCTGTCCTCACAGTCCAGTGAGATAATCATACCATAGGTCCTAGGACTTTTCAACTACCTATATTTAAATTGTAGAATTTAGTAATTACTGGAGCAATCTGAATATGAAAAAGAATATTTTTCTATAACTAAGGATTAGTAAATATTCCTAGGTGAATGGCTAGTCCTTCCTGTTATGTAATTTACAAATAAAATATTACCAAAATTCCCATCAGCTGATAAGGCTTTATGTGTCCAGAAAAAATTTAAATAATGTATTACATATATATATATATATATATATATATATATATATGGAAAACATTCATGTCAAGATGAAATTTTTGTTGAACATATAACATATTTCAGTATAATAGAAAATTGCATACTTTATTTTGTTCATTGTACATATGTTTAGAAGAAATAATACTTGATCCTAGCTATATGAGTCTTCCATTTCAAAAAGCTCAGTGTTCACATCTTTTCAAATGTTTTCCCAGCTCTATTACTTTAATTAAAATTGTTTGCTATGTACGAGTTCCCTGGACAGAGCTCTTTATATAACTTAAAGCCTTACATTAATATCTTGGTGCTTTCCCTAATGAGTCAACTTCAATATTAAATCAATGTAATAAAGAAAAATAAAAGACATTAGAAATGAAAGAAAATTCTTCAGCAGGTATGTTCACTCATGAGATTTCATGATTAACATTTTCATTTAATTGGAATAAAAATAATTTAATACTGAAGTACACAAGTAGGTTGTTTTTTATATTATATTCCTTAGTCCAATAGTGTAATTGGCTGCCTGTTGAGCCAAAGAAATTTCCCAGGAAGATCTAGTATCCCCACTGACATTCAACTTCAGATTTGCAGGGCCAGTGCCAGCATATATATTCTCATAATGCTTATTCATCGGTATAGTTATATAATAGGAGATCAGTGAGAGAAAAAAAATGGCAAAGCAGGGGTCAATATAATGATGTGATTTTCACAAGTTCCTCATTACATTTTGGTAACCAGCTAGGCCACTTCAGGAGGCATCACTTTTATATCTCCAGGATGCGGTTTAGTATACTTAAGCGCAAATTAATTACAACGCTACCTCCCAGGACTGTAAAAGTGATTAATCAAAGCGCCATCAGAAGATCACACTATTTCTTTTTCCTTAGTTTCCACACATTAAAACACTAACTTTAATGAAATCTTTGTGAGCATAAAGAGTTAACTAAGCATCAGGCTTCCTACCCTAAGTCTCCGTTTTTAACAAAACAGGGAAAGGAAGTTTGCCCTTGAAATTTCATTGGAAAAGTGATTAACATAGCAGATCAAAACCTCTTGTGAGTTAATCACAAATTTTCTGTTCCATCTGCTGCATATTGCTGATCATATTTGCATATACAGGTCCAAAGATTTTCAGGAAGACTGAACTGTTCAAATAAGTAGAAAAAGCATGTGAAACATTCTGAAATTAATATACCTTCAACCAAATGCCTGAGCAACAAGTAAGAGACTCTCAAAGTTAATGGTGGAGAAATTAACCAATAATTATTTCTATTTAGACTCCAGACCAAGAAATGAAATCATTTTAATAAAAAATACTAGGAAAAAGGGGCAGCTGAGTAAGCTACAGGAAAATAACTTCGCTGCCAAATATGAAATATGCTGATGAAGTTAGTGAAACTAACTTTAATTTTTTCTTTCCCAGAGAGATAGTTTCAAGCACAGGCACAACAGTTTGTGGGACAATAGGAAGCAGAACCTCTTTATGTGCTTACTGGTAACTAAAGAAATCAGACAGGAATGTGAAACTAATTAATGTAAGAGTGAATCTACAATACCTTTAGAGAGTGTCTGGCACATGTAAAATCATTAAACAAATCGCAGTGGGCTGTATCCTCAGAGACCAAAGACGGCTTCCAGAAAACCTGGCAAGCTTTACATCTTGGCTAGTGGCCAAAGGACCTCACACAAACAGAAGACAGGCTTGATACTGATTTGCTTTTGTGCAAGGATAGACAAACTAATTCAGTGAAACATGTAGTGATCCTTTAGAAAATAGATACTGGGTAGAGATAATATGTTTGTGAAGACCAAAACTTGCACAAAAAATTAAAAAGGATCACTAATTATGTCATTCTCCAGTTATACAGAGAAGAAGAAGAATGAAAGAAAGAATGGAAAGAACAAAGGAAGGAAGAAAGGAAGTTAAATATTGTAATCATGCATTAAAATATTTCAAGTCACAAATATTTTCTGACACATTTGTCACAGTTTGGGCTTTTTGCAAGGTGAACAATATAGTGCAGGACATGTTTTGTAAAATTTTACAATGAATCACCTGAGAATCACATATAAGAAGTGCAGAAAATCTATCTACACACAAAACACTAAAGATTACAGCTGAGGACCTAGATTCAAATACACTGCATGAGTTCACATAAAAGCCTAGCGCTCATAACAATACCTCTCACTAGTCCAACTGGAAGCCTAGAGCCCACAACAAAGTCTCATGCAGGCCTGCTTCATGGATCTGCACTGTGAAGTCCCAAAGATCAGTGGTGGAAGCTAGAAAGTCTATGCCAGCGCAATGAAGGATCTGTGGTAGCAGGCGGAGGAATCTGAATTGGAGCTAGGAAGCAACGCTCAAGGTAAGCACCAGAGCTACCCAGAAGGTACCACTGCCATCTTTAGCAACAGTGAGGTCCCAAGCTCCTCTAGCGATGAGGAAAGCAGAGTGCCCATCAGGAAAGCCAATACAACAGGCTTCTCCATGAGGCTGAGCAGTGCACCATCTACCCTCTGGAGCCAGGAAGCGATGCTCAAGAGGAGGACCAGAGCTCCTCCAAAGTGCATCAGGAAAGCCAGTATGGCAAGGTCCTCCAGCAGAACAGCCCACAAGAACTAGCAAATCTTTCAACAGCTTCTTGGAACAGCATCCCTAACAGTGTTCCAGCAACTACTGTTCTTCCTGTATGCTGCTGGCAACAACACTCAGGTGGGCCTCCCATATCCTGCACCATGCAGAAGTAAGAAGTTGATCAACAGTTAGAAATCCACTATGACATCCCAGGTACTATGTCAATCTCTTTATTGTTAAATTCAAACAATGCTTTTTGAACTATATTATTCTATTATTCTATCGTCTGACTATTATTCTATCGTCTGACAAATAGTGAAACTGAGTTTCAGAAAGTTTTCCTACAAATTTGCACAGAAATGTATCTTAGTAAATTTCAATGGCATTCATCTCTAGCTATCCTCACATATATATGTAAAGTAGAGATAGAGCTACAGCACCAGAAAGGCAGCTCAATGGTCTAAAGTACCTGCTTAGGCAAGCTTAGGCAAGTATGAAGGGACCAGGGTTCAATCCTGGGAACCACATGCCACACCAGCCCCTCCCCCAGGGTGGGCTGAGCAGGCCACCAAAAAAAATATATATATATAGATACAATGACTTGTCAGTGTCACTGCCTCTCTTAATTTTTCTGGTAACTGTAATGACATCATTTCTTTGAAGTCTTTCCTTCAAACACTTGCATTATCACACATATTATTGTATTCAAGGAAACATTCTGTTAGATTTTCCATGCAATTTGTTGCTTGAATTTTTTCCTGGGTAATTTGATGATGTAGTCTATTATTTCAATCACATTCTTTTTTATTCATGATTTTTTAATGAATTTAGGACAGGGTCTTCAGGGTCTCACTATGTAAATCTGACTCATAGTTATTCTCCTCTTTCCAGCCTCTCAAACCCTGGGATTACAGGTTTGCACCACCACACCCAGTCTCAATCTCCATGTTAGCATGCCCCAGGGGCAGGATGGCAAGGCACACCAGAGATAAACTCTGGCCTCTGCACTCTGCTGAAGCTCAATCACATTCTTGGTTTCTATAAAATTTCCCTTCTTCCAGGATAAATTGTCCCTAGGACCCCAATGTTCCATTGATTTTACAATCATCAATCCTTTCTCTTATTTCCAGGATGCTACACCATATCTTGGTGAATTGCATGGCTCTGTGCATGGAGGTCCTGAGGAATTCAGACACTCTGACATTAGTAATCTTTCCTCAATTTCCCCTTTTTCTGGACCATTTTGTAAATATTTAATTGCTTCAAAGTATATTATGGCATTTTGTATGTCCCTCCCTCATGAAAAAAATCCACAAGGATGCATAATGATATTAACCACAATCAAAAAAAAAATATTTCCTTCTCCTTCAGAGAAAGATGTGCTTTGTTTTTGACTTTTGCTTTTCTTTTCTTTTCTTTTTAATCTAGAACTAATCTAAGGTTTCAGGTGACTCAGCCCCCAGAAGACAGCTGCATTTTAAAAATATCAGCTATTCAACAGTTTAAACCTCAATTGTATAGTGTACATAAATATTTAGAATTCTGCAAGAAAGGAGAACACTGTTATGTAATTAATCTTCATGAAAATTTATGTGTCTGGGCATAATAAAACATTGTTCTATTTAATGAATCTGTAAACAGAAAGTGTAATTTTTAAATGGTACTTTATATGCATGAAAACGAAAAGTCTCAGTTTAGTGGGCTACAGATTGGACTGAATAATATCAGTTACAAATGTCAAATTTTTATTCAAAAGCACAGGTTTATCACACAGATATACGTGTGTATATATATATATATACATTTGTTGTTGTTGTTGTTGTTATTTTTGTGGCCAGCTCAGCCTACCCTGAGGGCAGGGCTGGCCAGCATGTGGTGCCCTGGGATCGAACCATGGTCCCTGTGCTATGCCTAAGCTTGCCTAACTAGGCGCTTTAGAACACGGAGCTGTCTCACTAGCCCCAATCACACAGTTATGCTTCCAAATTATGGAATCTCACAACTCATTGAACCTTTAATTTTGTTATCTTTAAATGAAGCAATATAATTACATCTCACACTACGAGTAACAAGCCATCAGATTTTCCTGACATATTTTAAATATTTTATTTAAGAGAGTGCAAGTCTTGTCAAATCAACCTTTTCTTGGCCTCTAATTATATCAAGCAAAGTAAATGGTATTATTCAAAAATTACTGAAAAAACAACAGATTTTTGTAATTTTCCGTTTTACTCTTCCATAAAATCAATTCTTATATGTTATTTAAATGGAATAAAGCTTCAACAATTTTCCATGTTACTTGTCCTAATTAAATACTTTCTATTGCATACAATTATATTTTTCTTAATGAGACATACACTGATATGTTCTGTAGATGGCTCCTAGTGTTTCTGTCATACTATACATGAAAAGCAAAGCATTAGTTATTAGTTGAGCAAACACTGTAAGAGAGAAGGATTTGCAGAAGTTAATTTATATTTATCTTATTTTAATAATATTAATATATTAAGAATCAAATATTAAGAATGCATACATTTAAATTTGAATTCTAATTTAAAGATTTAAAAATCACATTGAAAATTTCCAGACAGCATTTCCAGTGAACAAAAAAAAAATAGTGTGTCATATGAAAAATGAAGAGCTGGTAAAATTATGACTATGATGACATGTATAAAGTTATACAAAACAAAGTAAATTATTTTTGACTTTTAGGTTAGATAATATCCAAAGCAATTATGTGAGGGTGTTACAGATTTAACAAATAATTTTCTAACATTAAAAGCAACTCTCACCTCCACAGAGTTGTTTGATATATATTTTATTTTAAAATTAAATTATTGATTTAGTAGTTTCCCATAAACCACATCTTCTAGCATAACTGCTACTTTAAAAGGACTTAAAACAGACTTCTAATCAAATTTACTCAGGTGACTTTTAATAGTTTAAGCAGGTTAATTTTTAATGTCATTTATATTTGAAAGGTGTTCAAAATATTACACTATTAAATATTTAATAAGAGCATTACAAAAAAATTTAAGTGATTCCAGCCCAAACCCTAGAGGCAAAAGGTTGACTGCTTCTGGATCTTGAAACACTAAAGAAGTCCATTGAGATTTATACATTTTTTCATAATTTAATAATGTGGTTTAAGTTGTTGCTAGCTTTGCAAAAATATAGTGTAATAGCACAGATGTGACTGTTAATTAAAAAGTCTCTTGTGAGCGCAAATAGGTTCCTGGGTGATGTTTTGAGCAAGATTATGTCATTTAGAAAAAAGTTTTGCATACACAAAATCCTGAACTTGTAAACATTATGTGCCTAAGAGACCACTTTTTAAAAAGCTTCCTAACCACCTTGCCAAGAGAGGAGAACTGAAGGTAGTGTTCTCAAAGCCTTAGTGTGCTTGCATCTTCCTTAAGCGAACCATATTGCTGCCAGGGTCAAGATATATATTTACTTTAAAAAAATATTAAAAATACGGTTTTATAATTTTAAAATGTGATATTAACCATGTAGGTGACAGATGCATTTGGCATTTCAAATCAATTTTCTTATATTTTAAGTGCAGGAAATTATTCAAAATAATATCACATATAATTAATTGCATCTTACACTAAATATAAATGTAAGAATATAAATATATTCTTTAAATATAAGAATCAATTAACATACCATCTAAATCTTAGGAAATTCTGTAGACTTAAATATAGTCAGTCTGCTTGCCGTGGTGGTGCATGCCTGTAATCCCAGAACTCAGGAGGCTGAGGCAAGAGGATAATTGTGAGTTTAAGACCAGCCTGGGCTACAAAGTGAGCTGAAGGCCAGCCTGAACTGCATAGCAAGACCTATCTCAACAGGACAAAAATGAATAAATAAATGAATAAATAATGTCAATCTAACTGCAGATCTTTTCTGTGCTATTGTATGGATGATATGTCACAAATTATTTTTCTAAGAGTATTATGTTCCCCCAGCTATTTTATTTGCATCATGGTGAACATTGCTAGAAAAACCTACATTAAAGAAAACATATCAATATAAACCTGGGGAAGGATAGATGAATTTTGACATTAGGTATGTATTATTTAATACAATCTGCTACAGCAACACAAATTTTGTAATTTCTTGTTTTAGGCATATCTTACCAACCATAAAATTTTCCTAGGATTAAATTATTCAACCTAACAAAAGTAGTTGACTCATAATGGAATAAAAATGAAAGTGACTCCATTCTCTTTTTAATGTATGAACACATTGTCTTTTGCAAACATGAATACACACACTTAGACATGAACACATGCTCAATTGCCTACATTTTGAATGCATGTATATATTAATATGTACATATTTAAAATGTGCATGAACCACTGTAAGAACAAGTTGAAAAGAGTATATATTTATAACTTTAACATGTTTAACAGATTATAAAACCTTAATCACTTCACTAAGATTTTCTTTTCCTCTCTTGGAAATACTTTTAACAAATTTCAGTGAATACACCTTTTACTTTACCATTCAGTGTTTTTATATGTTTCCTACTTTCTATTTCTGTTCTTGTTCTTAAGCTTCACATGCTTCTAAAATAACATGTCTTCTCTTCTGTATTATTGGTTGGACATAGGGCCTCCATATGCTTGGTCTATTTTGTTTTGTGTGTGTGTGTGTGTGTGTGTGTGTGTGTGTGTGTGTGTGTTAAGTCACTCTGTTGCCAGGCTGGGCTTAACCTTGCAATCCTCCTGAATAAAGCTTCAGAACTCTGTGATTGCAGGTATGTACCACCACACTCAGCAGATAATTTTTTTTAAAAAGTCTTCTTTTCCAACCATGCTTGCAATTTTCTTTTTCTCAAATGTCCTGCACAGTGAATAGTAATTTCAATATTTAGCAATGCTTTCATATGAACTTGTACTAGTTTCATTTGATTTTGAAATATCTTAGCCAGCATATGTTTCAGCATTGTCTGTGTCCATTGTCTTTTTCTCTGGGAATCACCAAAAGGAAGACAATTAACTGAGTGGAGAACTGAGCTTCCTCTTCTTAAACAAGGAGCATGCACATACATTATCTGTATCTCTTTTGAATTGGCAGTTTCTTTCCTCTTTGCTATTTATTTACCTATATCTGTTTGGAAGCATATATATTTATTTTATATTTTAGATCATAATCCGATAATACTCTACACATTTTTTGTACTGCTTATGGTGAACACTTTACCAAAGAGTTCAAAGTGGAAATAAATTAAAACAAGTGATTTTATAGTGGGAATATCTGACTTTACTTCTGCCAGAAGATTAAAGTCCACACCCAAACTGATAGCCTTGTTGACCTTGTATATCCTTCATAAAATGTGCTAGAAATGATAATTTGCCTCTATGGCCCTCTTCCTCAAAATCAAAAGCAAGGATTGCTCATATGAAGACATAGATTTTAATAATAGACATTCTACAAAATAACAATAAGTTTCAAGATTATTAAAAACAAGGTAATTCTATTAAACTGTCAGTCAAGTAGAGTCCAAAGACACAAAATAGCTAAATGTAATACACTAGGGTACCTTGATACAGAAAAATATCTAAGGAACAATTAAAAGAAATCTAAATTAATAATAATGTATTAATATTGCTTCATTAATTATACTAAATATATCATATTAATATGAGATGACAATAGAAAAAGCTTGGTCATTTAAGCTGTATGGTAATTCACTATGTGTATGTTCACTATATTTTGGAACTCTAAAACTGTCCTATTAAATAATTTATGCATAATAAAAGGCACGTGGGCATGGGGAAATAATTAGTTATGCTACCTAATGTTTATTTCCACCTCATTACTCCTACTGGAAGAGGTTTGAAAAAGACTGAAATGAGGGTCCTCTTGGGCAAGACACATAGCGAGGCAGGTCATGGTGTGTACTTCCCACTATGAGTAAGTTCACGATAGGCTAAAAGAGTCGGTTACAGTTAGGATTCAGTCAGAGTTTAATTCTTTGACCCTGCTTTATACCTAGGAAGTTAATGTTGTGTCTTCTTGGCATGATAAAAAACAGTAGTATGAGAATTGGAATAGCTTGAATTTTTTTCCTCAGATTCTTTAGATGTACTTCCTCTGATTGTACTTCTAAGGAAAGAAAGAAGCCACTGGAAATACCACTCTATGTCATTTGCCCAAACAGTCTGAACTTCATGTATTTAAAAATCGAAAAAGATTGCTGTAGTCTTCTAAGAATCTGAATGCTTTAATTGTGCAGAGTAACTAATTTATTGGGATGTTAAACTCATCTCTGGTTGCATTTAATTATAAAAACATTCATGAAGAATGAAATAAGAAACTTCTCCTAGTAGGGAATCAATAAGCCATGAACTCAATATCTGAAACTTGCATTACAGATAGCTCAATATCTGGATTTCTTTTTCTCCCTTGGCCTCTTTATTGTTTAATTTTTGACATTGGCTCAGTAAATTTAGTATAAATTAAGCTTAGTTGTTCATTAATGATTTAGTGGTATGCAAAGTATTCTTTAAATTTTAATGTATTCATTTTCATTTGATTTAGTGAAACTGTTATACTTCCATATTGTTTAATAATACAAATATTAAAGAAATGTTCTTTAGAAAATCTTGTCTTTGCACTTAAATATGAAGAATTTTTAATTTTTGGAAAGTGATTTTTGATGGCTTACAACTTTCTTTAATTTTTTATATTTATTTACAGTTACTGTGGATTATTAGTATGTTGCTGTTAAAGATTTTAGTAGCAAAATCAGACAAAATCCTTGATTGACTTTAATCACATATTCATTTGAAATATAGTATAAAAATCTAATAGAATTTACTTTGAATGGATTTTTAGACAGTTGACTTTAGATATATTAGTTTCTGGGTAGGTGTGATGACATAAACCTGTAACCCCACCCCTTGGAGGTTGAGGCAGAAGGATATCTGTGAGTTCTAGGACAACCTGAACTACATAGTGAGACTCTTGTCTCAAAAAGATAAAAAAAAAAAAGTAGAAAAAAAGAAATTTTAGTTTCTACATATTCATGGGAAACAATCTTCTAATGATAAAGACTACACAATTTAAAATCAAGTGTGATTGGATTATCTAGGCAAATTTATTTGAAATTAATACAAGTTTCAAGACAAAAATTGCACATATACAGCTTTGAATGTTTGAGTATTTATTGATTACAAATTCTTGTTTGTAAAACCAGAAGAATCATTCCTGAAGGTATTTGGTTTCCATATTAATTTTTAGAATAGCTTAGTGTCATCTATTTAACAGCCAAATATATATATTTAAAAACCAAACAGTAGGTCCCTTAGATGCATGGACCAGGGTTTGACCCCCAGTGTGCATGTCAGCCCAGCCCGCGGGGCGCTTTGATTGAGACAAGGATGTGTTGGCACATGCCTTTAATGCCATCATTAGGAGGCTGAAAACAGGAGGGTCACTATGGTAGGATCTGTTCAGTGAGGTTCAGTAGACCCTGTACTAAATACAAAAAAAGGAAAAAAACTGTGTAGCTGAAAGATAAGGAGGTACGCATAGTAGATGTGAGTTTTCATAGTTTTTCAAAAGATAAGAGGGTAAAATTTTCCATGAAATTAATGTATAAGAAAGCACTGTCTCTAAAGAACATCTATCTTGAGGGGTGTGCATTAGCATTCTACTGCCATGTAATATATACTATCACAGATAGATTGGATTAATACAACACCTGCTTATAAATTCAGGTCCATAGATTAGAATACAGCATTAAGTGTCTAAATTTTCCACTCAAGAGGACTGATCTTATTTCTTCAGTTTCCATTAATGATAGGGTGCTTTTGGCTTATAGAAGCCACCTGCATTTGACCCTAAATATTTCCATTAACAGGCCAAGCACAGATTATGGTATCTGCCATCTGTTGCAAATTATCCTGTCTGGGAAAGCCAGAAAAAAACTTCTTGATTTTTGAAAGGACTGATATGGTTAGTTTAAGACATCCAGAGAATCCCTGTGTGTCATGTATGTGGCCTAATTATGGAAGAGAAAACTTATCATATTTGCAGGTTTAGAGTCTCATAAACTGGAGAATTTATGTAGGGATTTTGTACACATTAGACTAGATTTTAAGATATTGAGAAAAAGGCAAAATAAAAATATATTGAATAAAAAGAAATATAAATATAACACAAATAAATATTCATATAAAATGACTGGTGATCGATATAGGGACCTGAAATGTTTATTTTGTGTTGATAGAATTCATTTTTGAAATGAATTTCAGAAGAAAACTAGGGTTACATATCTGAAGGTGGTAGACTAGAATATCAATTAGGATTGTTGTCCCAGATTACTCTTTCAAGAAACTTGACAGGGATGAGAAGGAATCAGAGCAGATACTAAGAAGGTCAAGGTTGAAAAAGATACATCAGTTTTTGTTTTGAGAAAATCCTGAAGAGAGGGGGCTTAAAGATTTTAAAATTAACAAAGTGCATTAGCAGAAAGTTCACAGAAAACCAATGTATATTCTTTTTCTGACACAAAGTAATTCCTGGCTTGCTTAGCAATACAAGAGAGATGGTGTGGCATTTTCTCTGTGTGTTAACCTTTCTCCTGGTATGTGTCCTGCAGTCCCTCAAAGCATACCTTAATTTTATTCTAAGCATATTTCCCAAACAAAATAGTCTGGAAAGGTGATTAAATAGATGTAATTACCACACCACATCAAATAACTAGATATATGATTGGCATACTTGAATAATTTTGCAATCTCTCTGTGGGATTTAAACTGTAAAATGTTTAGAAAGTAATAGATTTTCTTTCAATATGTTACACATTTTCTATCATCTTAGTAACCAAAATTGCACAAATAACTTTTCAAAGATTATTTTAACTGAATCATTATATGTTCTATTCATATGTATGTGTATAGTTAGAAACTCAGAAAACCAACTGAATAGATACAAACACATTTCATAGTATGAAATGAAACTTATCAGTAAAATTATATTTTGAGTTCATGAAATATTTTAAGCATCTATAAATGGCATTATCGCCTTCTAGTGTAATGAGGAAAACACGTTATATCATGTACAGATGCAAATTCTCCATGATGAATGTGATCAGTATATATCTGAACTGTGCTAATAAAATATGACTAGAAATTAAAAAGAGAATTTTATTATAAGATTTCTTCTAGACTATTGTTTTCTTTTTGGCAGAACCGGGGATTGAACTCAGGCCCTTGCGCTTGCCAGGGAAGCACTTATTCCACTGAAACATCTCCCCGGGCCCCAATTTATTGTTTTCTATCTATCCTCATATGTGTGAGTGTGTGTGCATGTACACATAAATACACAAGAGGAGGAATTTTATGAATGATAATTTTATGCAGTAGGATTAGTGCCAAATGCATAGTTAATGACATCAAATGCAATCATATTCAGTTCAATGTTATTTTTTGTTGGCTCTTGAAAAAAACTGATTAAAAATAAATCTAGCTAGCTAGCTAGTGACCAGAAATCAAACTTAGAACCTCGTGTTTGCCAGGCAGGCACTGACTATATCCCTAGGCAAGATAAAATTTTTAAGTATTTTTTTAAAGTGAAAAAGAGCTCAGGTGTCATTTACATTCTATTACATAAATAATAATTTCAGATTAATTTTGCTTCCAGTGAATAGATATTTCAACAATAGAAGGAATTTAGTAAAAATAAATTGGAACTATTATTACTATTATGAGAGAGTTAGCAGAGATCTTTTGGAAAGATCTGTGTTTCTAGGTAGCATATAGGTTAAAACTTTAACAGAAGAACAGCAAAACTTGGCAATGTCTCAGAGAGATCTTGTCTCCTAGGGTATCTTATCTGTCTGCGTATTGCCAGGTTTTATTGGCTATCAAAGTCATCCCATGTATGTATTGTTGAAGACTTTTTTGGCCTCTAGGTTTTGTGTCTGTTGTAGCCCTTTTGCTAAGATTGAGTGTGCAGATACCTGGTATCCAGTCTTAAAAAGTATCATATACAAATACTATCTAAGTAATATACCAGTTGACAAAAGCAAATATTGTTTGGGATACTACACACATATATTATTTTCTCTTGTTTTTTTTATAAAGTTATAACTTTATTTGTTTCCTTCCAAGTATTCTATTGCCAGCAGAAGGATCTGCCATTTATATGTGTAGCACTGATAACATGTTTTACCTCTTTTTCCTTCTCAAATTCAACTATTACGAGGAAAGCTAATGAAAAACTCAGTTTATACCTTAATAAGAGCAGAAACTATCCAAATATGATCACAAGTTTAGAAATATCAATTAATTGAGTGAAATACAAATTAAATGGGTTATTGGCAAGTGACTTAGCAAAAGTAAAACAATTATTTTCAAGGATATAGATCCAACAAAAACCAGGTAACTCATTCCACAGAAATCTTGAAAGATCAATACCTTGAAGTCAACAACTTCTGAAGCCTAAGGTAAGGAGAATGAGACTAAAAAAATGTGTTACTGAATTATTCAAATTTGTACTAAATATCTGTTGCCAAAATTTATCTCTCCAATACAATAGAGGAAAAATAATATATTCTCTAAGAAGGATGAATAGATAAGATCTTTGACTCAAAGAAATGATCAGATTAGAGGCAGGTATAAGCTAAAAATTAATGTAGGTCTCATGATGCATTGCAATTTCTATTTCTCATCATATTTTCAAGATTCTTTCTGGGTAATGAAAAGAACAAAGGTAGAACTAAAGATAATGGTGTTTCAGGGTTTTGTTCATAAAATAATTATCACTTTTCGCTAATCACCCTAGTAAAAGTCTTAATTCCGTTAGTAATAACCATCTACTAATGCTTCAATGCTAAATACTGTCCTACATTTAATTGTATATAGTTTGCTGAAGATCACAGGTTTGGATCCCAATTCAATCAGGAAAACAACTCAGAAGAACTAGACAACCCAAGAAAACACAAGTCAATCACCAAAGTCAGGTTGCATAAAAATAAAAATGAGTTATCGAGAAAAAGACTCCAAAGACACATGATATAAAATGTACTCAAAAAATAAATGAATGCATGTTTATGTTCTGGCTGTGAGATACAAAACTGACTAATGTGATTTCTTGGCACTACTAAAGAGAAGGATTTCTCTGGTTCCCTTTCTCTTCCTGCTAGTTGATACTGAGTGCAAGGGGCTGAATCAGCTGTCACTAATGATAAAATAGAAGCCATGTGTTGTAAAAGGGAAGAATAGTAAGGTAACAAAAACTGGATCCCTAGTACCGTGGAGATGTTATGTTGTTTTTATGCTGGCAATGCAGCTAGAAGGGTGATTGATATATTCAGTGAATGACTGAATTAAATATAAACTGTAAAAGATACATTACAATTAATCTTCCCCCAATGTACTCATACTTGCTTCTAACATACAGATCCTACTGTTCTTGCCACTTTCTGAAGCCCTTGAGAAAGAACTCTTCTATCTTTCCAAGTTGTGATCTACAATCTAGTCATTGCTGTTTCCCAGTGCCATGAAACAGAAAGGCAGATTTATAAGACTATTTCCATGTTCCCTCATTTGCCTTATTCACCAGATTAGACTCTCTTCTAAAGCAAAATTAACCTTTAAAAGTCAGGACCTTGAGGACATCCAGGCGGCCAAGATAGTGTGACTAAAAGCACTCATGAAAGACAATTTCAGAGCTGCTTCAGAAAGGGGCAAAAATTGAGGGCTAAGTGTTGTTGAAGCAAAAGTAACATTATTTTGAGGAAAATTCATGATAGTGTGTTGTTTAATAAGAAAATACTTTTCAATTACAGTACTTTTGATCACATCCAGTATAAATATTTAAGTCTTATTACACTAATGAAATATTACAGTGTCATATCCTTAATGACTTTTTTATTAACACACTGATATTACAGAGGAAAAAAATAAAAATATTGCACAGGTTCTGAGGCCAGGGTCGTATGTTGTATCAGGACTACTTTTTCTTTGTTTGTCTTTCTTTTGCAATGCTACGGAGAGAACTTGGAGCCTTGCTCTTGCCAGGCAGGTGCTTATGCTGTTGAACTATCTCCCCAGGCCCCCCTAAAAGGACTACTTTTTCTGTTTGTTTTTCTTTGGCATGTTGTATCAGGGATTAAACTTGTGACCTTGCACTTGCAAGACTAGAGCTCAGACTGCTGAACTGTCTCCCCAGCCACACACTTACTATTCTTGATTACACATCTTACAATGATACTGCTTTTCTAAATAAAAAATATATTAAATACAAATACATTTTAAAAGACTCATTTTGTCTACATTTTTTGCATTTAACCTCACAAAAGTTCTCAGGCTAAAGAAGAGCAGGTTTCCTGCTCATATGAAGTCAGGGACTATTTCTGCCAACACATTTTCTGTTCTATCTGCTAGACTTACTGCTCCATCACCTCAGTTTGGACCAAAGTCTGTCTGAAATAACCAATGAAAGAAGCTTTTATTTGACCCACTCAGGACTGACCACTTACATCTGATTTTCGCTAAACACACCCACTTCTCAGGAGGAAGACTATGAAAGTGTTTCTAACTTGTTACTTTAAATAAGAAGAGATGCCCTGCTTATATTAATTGACTCGGACTTATACTACTAGAAGTCAGAGTGGAGATGATAAAAATATCTATTTACATTTCTAGTTTTAAAATGATTTTATTTTATTGAATCTGAATCAATACATCCATGGAGTTTCACACAACATTTAGAAATGCTTCTATACATTTAAAAAAAAATCAATCACACAATGTGATTAATGGATAAATTTATACAATTTACATTTCCAGTACTTTTTATATGCATCTTCTTTTGTTAAATTCCCCTATTATTCCATCTTTTCATAGGCTTTCCTTTAGAAAAGCTTTTTCCTTATTCCTTCCCTAATTGCTATATACTGGGCTATGGCTTTTAAACAAGAGCGAGTCAACCTTATCAATTTAAAAATGGAGAGTGCATCACATAATGAATTTATGTCTGCATCTCTGTTAGCAAATGGATCTAAAGTGACATCTCAAGGCCTGTTAATGAGATTGTCTTATGTAAGGGAATCTGGTAATGGGATCATACTAAATCCAATTATTTAGAGATAATGTTAACACAAATTAAATTAATTAACGTTCTATTTGCCCTTCACAAACAACAACAACAACAAAAGTAAGAGTTAACCAGAAAGATATGCAGCGCTAGTGATGAAATACATTCAGGATCAAAGTTCAGAATATGTAAATTGGGAAGGCGACAGAACAAAAGTAGCTGTACGTTTGAAGTCATTTGAAAGAAAATTATTTTCAAATCCATCAACCACTGATGTCTGTTGATCACCCGAGGCCGCCTTAAGCAGGAATTACACATCCTACGTCTATTTTCTGAAGTGCTATTCTCTATTGATAAGTTGTTTTTCCTTCAAGAGTACTAAGAAGTCACACCTATGTAGAATTTTTGGCCATTTATAACATAGTCATCAACTTCCATATATAACTGTAGCCTTACAGATGTGATTACATTTGTTTTTCATAATAGTTTTTGTATTGTTAATGGAAATATATGTCTCACACTAATCCTGTGACCTTTCTGGAAAAATATTTTAGTAAAAATTTCTTTAATTACTCACATTGTACAGAAATGAGTGGAAATATAAAGAAGAGATAATGCATTATTATCAATCTTAGCTCATTTCTAAGCATATTTTAACTCAAATGTATATCAAAAAGAAAATGTCTAGTATAGTGGACTCGACTGTTTCTAAGTGTTAAATCTTCTCTCTCTCCCTCTGTCTCTCTGTCTCTCTCTCTCTCTCTCTCTGTCTCTCTCTCTCTCCCATTTATTAAATTTGGCTATCATAGTATGTTCTCTGACTTATGCAGTCATATTACCAAATAGCAAAGATAAATATAGATTACTTTCTTCAGATTGCAATGTTAGATTTTGTCAGGAACAAACTACTATTCATTTATTCTACAGGTTTTAGAAGGACACTGGCACTCATCTATGTGTAAGAAAGATAGCAATAGAGAAGAACAGAGAAAAAAAAATCCTTGTTCTCAGAGAGCTTACCTGAATTCATTTTAGTGAGGAAACAGAAAGTGAATTGGAAACTTAAATATACAACAGCAAAAGAAGCCAAAAGTTGGACAAAATATTTTCTGGTAAAGATTAGTTCTATAGAAACAAAAGATCATGTGACAGAAAATAAAAACCTAAGTGACACTTAAGATCTAAGCATTTTAAAATCTGGGGTTAGAGAAACAGTGAATACAACACTATGAATAGCTATCTATTTTTCACTACTGTTCGCTTTCTTCCTCCTTTTTTACAAATATGTTCCCTTGCACTGTACAATAAAAATACATATATAACATTGGGGCAGAACTATTAAAAACATTTTGCCAACTGAAAGATAGGGCCGCAGAAAATGAGAACTCGTGGGCTATTAATTGAAATACATTCAACTTCCAGTTCACACTATTTAAAAAAGATACAGACCTCTAACTTGTAATGTTTGTAAGATTTCTCAGTTTTATGCTCCTGAAAATGCATTACTTATTTAGTGGAAGCCATACTTACCAGTTCGTGTTTTGATCTTTGCATCTGCTATCAATATGCAGTATCATAATTTCACAATGTTGGCAATGACAATAGTAGTGATTTTTAGCTCCAATCAACCACTGGATTGAAACATAAACAACCATTTTGCTACTAAACTATGGAGTTTGTTAGGTTATATTAAACAAGTTTCTGACTTACAATATTTTCAATCAATAATGAGTTTATTGAGATATTACTGCAACATAAGTCAAAATGCTTTTATTTTCTTCTTCCTGTCTGTTCGAATCTATCCCTGGTGCTGATGGTCTAGCTTAAGCTATGGGAACAAAGAAAAACCAAGCATAATGTCAATATCACATCAACAAATTAAAAAGATTACTTGCTTATGCAAATCTGTTACACAGGGAGAACTTAATTTCTATGTGGCATGAAGTATTTGCTTGGTGTTCTATTGGTTTGAGATACTTAAATTGAAATATCTGATACTGTCCTTTTGCTAGAATTTATCTTATTTGTCAAAATCTACTAAAAACCAGTCTTCATGAAGTATATTTCACTTGAATTAAGGTGACAGAGATGATTGCTGACAAGTAGGTAGTAATCAGCAGAAGAACATCAGCATAGGCCTTCTAAATTACTTCATTTTAAATATATTCAATGGACAGTGTTCAGGCTAAGTTATTTTAAGTTGCTTTCTAGAAAGATATGCTCAATTTTTATAAATTAAATTGACTTTAAGGACTAAAATGTAAGCTGTAACAATGAAGTTGTTGCATCAGGTTTAGAGTTTGATAAAAGGTGGAATCAGTCTGCTCCGAAGTCAGTTAGATTTATTTTAAATTAAGTCATTGCAAGAAATCATGTTCAACTATTTATTCAACAAATAATAAATAGTGATTTGTCTGTCCAAAACTATGTCAGAAAAGTGATATATAAGGTCCATAACTCTATTTTACTTTTTTTTTGTGTGTGTGGTACTGGGGGTTGAACTCAGGGTCTTGCACTTATTCTACTCAGGTATCTCCTTGGCCCCATAAATTATTTTATACTGTGCATAGCATGTATTAGATACATAATTTGAACCAAAATTAATTGGCAATGATATATTGCAGAATTAAGCAAGAACACGTGGAATTTATTTAATTTTACTTGTACCTTTCTAAGGAAAGATTTAAACTAAAATTAAATTATAAATTGTGTTTAAACAGGAGAAGTTTTGAGCTAATTCTGCCTTGAAATAAAAAATAAAAAGGGGATCTACAGTGCAAATAAGTTTGAATAAGTATGTAAAATCTAATGGAAAATTTGTTTTCATCAGTCATAAATTTTAAGGGCATAACACTAGAAAGATGAAAACAATTACCCATCTAATGTGAACAAAGAGGATGCTTCCGGCTCACGTACTTCAGAAGCCATTGAGACAAGATTTTGTGTATAAGGAATCAGCAGATCCATATTTCTCTTTTCTGTTAAAAATGAAAATTGAAGCATAACTCAAATGACATGTAGGGCCAGTGAGATAGCTCAGTAGACTAAGCGCTTGTTTAGGCAAGGGCTCAGGGACTGGGGTTCCATCTCCTGTACCACATGCTGTGCTGGCCCCGCACGCACTCAGGCATGCTGAGCCAGCGACTGGGACTGGGCATGGTGGTATGTGCCTATAATCTCAAAACTGGGGAGGCTAAAAACAGTGGAATCACTATAAGTTCACGCTGCATAGTGAGACCCTGTACTAAATTTAAAAAGTATCAAATAGTATGTCACTACTTGGTGATATATTTCTATATTAGATAACATTATTTTTTATATTCTAATATGTTGTGGTTTCAAAAATGTTTCTTTTGTAATTTTACATTTTAATCCATACTAGTCTTAATTTATTTCATATTTTAGATGAACTGCAAATGTTAAATGTATGCTATAAACCAACTTGGTGGAAAGAAAATAAATTTCACTTTTTGACTTAAAAATAGATTTCTTTTGAATATTACAATAATAGCAAATTAAACAGTAATGTTTGAAAGTATCTAATAAAGATTATATAAAATTTGATAATTTACATTAAAAATAGAGTTGAGTTTTATGCTCCAAGCTTTATATGAGACATGAAAATATTCAGTATATATTTGAGGAAAAGTATTGCTTAATGAAGCAAAACTTAATCAATTAACATTTACATTCAAAATATAAATATATGTCCATACCAAAAGACTTTTTTAAATATCATGAAGTAAAATAGCAGCCAGAAGATATGCACTTTACAAATAAATATTATGTTTGTGCTACTTAGAAAATACCACTTTTTCTGTTTCTTTACCAACAAACTAGAATATAACTTTCACATTTATCATGCCCTTAGTGAAAGAATGTTCCACAAGGGTCATTAGAAATATTAGGTACACCTGCTATAAATAACAATGCTTACAAATGCCTTTCCAATGACACTTTATTTACATAGATATAGTTAGGAAGATAAAATTTCAGCTCCCTGAACAAATAGAATCACTGGAGCTGGGGAGATAGCTCAATAGAATAAGTGCTTGCCGGGCTAGTGCAGGGTCCTGAATTCTATCCCCGGTACTGCAAAAAAATTAAAAACAAAAAAGAATCACTGACATTTTTGTAGCATCCTGATAAAAGTATATGTCATGCTGATATCATATTCTTTTATTTTATTTGTTTATTTTTTTGGTGGAACCAGGGATTGAACTCAGGCCCTTGCACTTGCCAGGGAAGTGCTTA
>NDGM011137043.1:0-12443 GCA_002564305.1 Octomys mimax | reverse complement strand
AAAACAGGAGGATCACTATGAGTCCAAGCTGCGTAGTGAGACCCTGTACCAAATACATTAAAATAAAATAAAATAAAATAGAAAAAGCTTATTTGTAATGGAAAGACCACATAGTACAAACACAAACATCACACAACCTCTCACCAGTCCAGGGCCTTGTAAAAAGCAGAAGAGACCCAAGGACAAAAGTCATTAGGCTCATTAATCCAGTTTCAAAGTTGTTATGTTAACTTCATTTCTAGACAGTATCTCTAGAATGTGTTTCTACATTAGAATTTTTTCAATTCCACAACTAATTTCTGAGAATACTGAAAATACAAGGTGTTAGAAAAAGGTGTGGTGATATACACTTGTAATTTCAGTTACTTAGGAAGCCTGGACAACTTCAGGAGACTCAAAAAACATTTTTTTAAAAAGGGGGCTGGAGAAACAGCTCAGTGATATACTGCTGGCCTAGTAGCACACATTAAAACTGGGTTCATCCCTTAGTACTGGGGATGAGGGAAAGAAGTGAAAGGAGAAGCATTCTGGGTTGAGATATAAACTAGACTTCCAAGCAAAGGCTAAAAGACACATAAGATTTCTTTAATCTCGCTGAACCACTTTTTAGTAACAACTCATTTATTTAAATGTTTTCTTTATATATTTGTTTTAAATGTTATTTTGAAATAAATCAATTTTACTGAAGCATGAGAGGGATGTACAAAGCACCTTTTGGCCTTGCCCAACTTCTCCAGTGTTAACAACTTACTGTGATACAAATTAAGAAGCTAACATTCATAAAACACTACTACCAGTCATTTATTTGGATTTCTGCAGGATCCCCACTAACTCACCCACTCAGTTCCAAGATTCACTGAACTGTGCCAACCTGTCTCCTGTGTATTTGGATTTGACTGGCGCTTCCTCATGACTAAGGTTGTGGGTATTTCTCTGAAGGATACAGTCAAGTCCTCACAGAACCAAATCAAGAGGTTCACGACACTGACCTCCAATCTGTGCCTCCTAAGACTTGCCCATTAATTTTAGCCAACTCTGGTAGATGTTGTTGCCTGCAGGGATTATTACAGCATATAGATTTTCTACTTACTTCCTTCCATCTTTATTATTGAGAATTCTGTGGAGATCTGGTCCATCTTTTCCACCTACTTATCTATATCCGTGCCATGTCCACGCTCCGTTTGCATCAAATCTCCCATGAGGTACAGGATGGATGCTGAAACGCAGACTGGTATTCACAGCCATCCAAAATTTGGTCCTAACTCAGCCAACTCATGAACACCACACAGGAGCCAAACTTCCTCCCTTATTTTTTTTCAGGCCCCAAACTTAAAAAACAAATCAAAACCTAGGGCCGGCCACATAGCTCAGTGGACTAAAGCACCTGCTTAGGCAGAGCACAGCAACTGGGGTTGGATCCCCCGGCCCCGCACCCCAGGGCATGCTAAAACAGCAATTGAGACTGGGCTAGTGTGCCTGTAATCCCAGCACTTGGGAGGCTGAAAACAGGAGAATCACAAGTCCAATGTGTATAGTGAGACCCTGTAGACCCTGTCCTAAGTACATAAAAAAAAAAAAAGACCTGAAAAAAAAAAAGAACGCAATTCCACCAACAGAATTTGAATCCATCCTTCAACCTCAGCTTAAATGATATTTTCTTATAATTTCTCTTCCATTATGTCTTCTCCTCTTTCTCAAGTTATTTTCCTTTTTATTCTAAAGGCAGATTTTTAATGAACTTTTCAAAATTAAACACTGTAGGCTTAAGGTGCACAGATGGCTTTCCATGAAAAAATTAACTGAATACCTGTAATCATGTGCCAGCCAAATACCAGATTTAAAACATATGGAAAAAATTCAAGATATGATCTAAGCAAAATATTAAAATAGTGGAATTAAGTGTTATGAAAGAAATATTACAAAGCGTCAAGGCAGCTGGCTGAGAGCAGGACGATACCTTTCTTAAGTAGCAAAGGCTTCCCAGAGATGGAGAGATATACACAGTAAAATAAAAATATACAATGAATTTTAATTTTTAAAAGTTATACTAAAAGACAATATTGCTGATAATGTCCCTCAAGATACTCTCCCTCACCTGAGCCACACTCATCTCGTAATTCTTGCCACTTTCTGAAGCCAGTTCTTGCCACATTTGCAAAAGTGGTCTTCCACATCTTTACAAGGCATGATCAAAAATCTGGTGAATGCTGTGGCATGCCATTGGATTGAAACACTGATTTGGAAAAATTATGGTGTGTCCTCATCCACATTATTCACCAGAGCTGGAATTGTAACTTACGGCTCTTTCTCAAAATCAAAATGACCACGAGAAAAACATTCTTTAATCAATGCAGGACATGAAGGCAGCCACAACAGTGTAAAACTACAGATATCAAAGAAGACTTTCAAAATTACTTCAGAAAGTGGCAAGAACAATGGTACAGGTGTGCTTGAAGTGACAGGGAGTATATTAACGGGGTTTAATGGCAATGCATACTTTACTGAAAGAAGTTTCCTAAAAAGTATACGCTCACTGTGCTTTTGATCATACAAATGGTCTTCCATTCTGCTCAGCAGGGGTAGTGATGTGACTAGAAAGTAGTAAACACTCAGTGTGCAACCTCTACAGGTTAGCAGTCCTTAGGGATTTTGTCCCAGTGAACTTCCCTTCTCTCTATACAGGTCTCCCTTGGCGTCTTCATCTAGTCCTCTGGCTTCCTATACTGAGGATCCCCAAATTACTCCTCCATTAAGAACTTTCCCTTGGGTTCCAGACCTGTGAATCCCTAACACCCCTGATTACACAATTAACCAGCACCTTGCAACCTCGTACGTTTGACAAGTCACTCTGTTCCTCTGAAAACCACCCTCACACAATATCCATCTGCTTTCCTGCCCAGTTCTCCCCCACATCCGACAACGGCACATCATTTACTTCACTGCTCAAGCAAGAAACCTCAATTACTACTCTGGACACTTTCCTGTCCTTTAAAAATCAAATGTAATCCATCAGTAAATTTTCATAAAATCACCTTAATAAGTAACTTTTTCCAATATGTCTCCAATACCACCACTCTAATGAAAGCCATCAAGAACCTCTACTGAATCTCCAAATTACACTTTCTACAGAGAACCAGGGTCTGTCATGATCACTGTTTACAAGCACTCAATGTCTTCTATACTTGAAAATGTCAGGAAAGTTTCCTATTGCATACAAAGAAAAACTACCCTATGGTCTCCAAAGCCCTACCACCAAAGCGCATCCCATCGCCCGTCCCGCGGTCCTGCCAGCTCCTACCTGCTCGCTTCCTCCCCAGCACACCCCCGCACCTAGCATCGCCCGGGCGCAGAGGGCATTTCCGTCCGGCGCAGGGCCGGGACACTGACCGACCTAGCTCGGGCTGGATCCCCGAGCGCAGCGCAGGCACCACAGCCCTCAGAGCCCGGTGGTCCGAAGAGGTCGCAGCTCTGCTCTCCTCGCCAGCCTTCCGTCAATTTCCAAACTCCGCAGGCTTTCCAGGGCGCGGCAGCGTAGCGACCCCACCACAGCACACGTGCGACAGCGAGCCGCCGCCGGCCGCTTCCGGAACACCGCTTCCGCTTCCTCCTGGCGCTCCGCCCACAACCCCACTCTGATTTCTTCCGCCGCGCTGCCGGGGTTAAAGGTCGGAGTTTATGAGGAAACACCGCTTGACGGCGTTTCTATTGGTCCGCTGCTGTCACCGTTCTATGACGGCAGGAGGGCTGCGCCATGACAATTTTGGCCCTTGAGAGGACCCGTCAGATGTATGACGCATCTCCAGCGACTGAAAGTGTCGGCCTTAACCCCGTCGCTTCCGCGCCGGAGAAGCGCCCTCTACAATGGTAGGTTGTTGAAACAGAACTCGGGCCCGCAGCTTAAGAGATGGTTAATTTGGTGGCCTGAAATGTTATTACAATAACTAATCTGTGTGCTCATTGCGTCTTTTCTGCGCAGCGTAGCCTGAAGGGCCAGCGTTATCTCGGAACTACTTTGGAATTGTAAACCCTATTTTTTCGTTCTCAAGTGTAAACCCTGTTCTTATCGTTCTCAAGCTATATGCTCTAATCAAATTACTAATTTTCTCTGGTGCTTGTGTCCCTGGTCAGTACTGTAGAGGTCGGTGATGCATGCAAAGCGCTCGGCACAATAAAAGATAAAAAGAAATTTCAACAAATGTTTGCTATTTTTAATGTCTGCTTGCTCCTGGATACCGCAATTATCTCGTGTTCTATTTATGAGATATAGTTGACATACCCGCACCTTACAGATGAACTAGGATAATTTTTTTTTTTTTGATGTATTTGGTACAAGATCTCACTCGTAGTTTGGACTTCTAGCGACCCTCCTGTTTTCAGCCTCCCCAGCGCGGGGATTACGGGCGTGCCCGCCACTCCAGGACTCGGTCGCTGGCTCTGTGCGCCCCCCCCCCAGGGCCGCGGGGAGCGCGGATGCTCCAGCCTTGGTCCCAGCGCTTGCCTTAGTCCACTGAAGCTATCTCGTCGGCCCTAAACTAGGATAAACTTGGTCGTGTCGAGCAATAGGATTTTATGCTTGAACACTTGATGGCTAGAAATCTGAAATCAGACTGTTGGCGGGGCCAAGTACTTTTCAAAGTGCTAGAACTGAACCCTTGCCTCTTCCAGTTTATGGTGTTTCCAGGCAAAGCTGGGCTTGCACGACTCAGTTGTCGGCTTCCATCTTCAGTTGGCCGTCCCCTGTGTTTCTGTCTGTGGTAAGAATGGCTGTCATAGGTGTTAAGGTTCACCAGAGTACTGCAGGATGATCTCATTTGAAGGTCCAGCACTCCACTGAATCTGTAAACCAAGTAAAGTTACTTTTGCAGGTTCCAGTGGGTAATGAATGAACATATCTTTGAGAAGCATTCAGCCCACTACATCTGCGAAGTAGAAAAAATGAGACTTGGTCTCCAATGTGTAGAGCTTGCATTTTACTATTTTCCATCTCTTTCTTGCGATGGGAAGCATTGAACTTCAGACTGGTTTAACTAGATTTCATGTTTTTTCAGAATCGGAGCCAACTTTACTTCCCAGCTAGTATCCCACTACTCAGTGCAGAGAGGTTTTCTAAATGCTTGTTGTATTCCCTTATTGTTACAAGTATTTAAATTTTAGTTCATTGAAATTTCATCAGAACAGTTTTGAAATAAGAGGTCCCTGCCACACCTCATTTTGTGGGGTGAAAAATGGGGCAAATACTAACTTTGGTCCCATGGACCTCTCCCTAAATGCAGTGTGACTGTCTTGGGATTGCTTTCACTAGTGCATTGGTAGATGGTAAAAGAAAGATAATATGGAATAAGAATTTGCAGGAGTGCCATCAACAGTGCTTGTTAGGCGAGTAGTAGTGTGCATATTAGACATCTTGAAATCCATGACAAGTTCTGGCCAAAAACAATAACATAAACTGCACTCTACCACACAATCCCTGGAGGCACATTTTTCTGTGTTCAGCTCCACAGATGGCAGCACTCCATATGATGGAAGATATGTCCAAGTGTTGCCTTAAACATAAACAACAATCGCCTAGTATTCATTTGCCTTTTCAAATGAAATGCAAAATTATATATCATAGCACTAGATTATCATTCAGAAAGTTTTTATCAAGTCTGTGCCCACAAAAAGTAAATTGATTTTTGTCATTTATTTGGAGTAGAAAATATCTTGTCATTTTACAGAACAACACCAAAAAGATATATCCTGTAATTTTGCCTTTAGACCAGTAAACACATTAATTCTTTAGCTATTTAATGATCTAAGGGTACAACATGATGCACATTCCTACAATAAGTTGCTCTTCCTGCCTGAATGAAATAGCATAAAGTTTGACTAGAGCAACTAGATTAGCAAACAACTGTACTGGAGCTGTCTCATTTTTAAGAAGGTATTGGAATCAAATGAATCTGGTTTAAAATCCAAATTTTGTGTAGTGATAGTCAACATAGCCAAGTTGCATGGACCTCAATTTCTGCATATATAAAAGGAGAATACACAACTTTTCCGAGTAAGTTGCTATTTGTATAAAGGGTACTATTGTCTATAAAGTTCTTAACTAATGGTAATTTTATTTGGTACTACAGAATGAACCCAGGTCCTTCGCACTGAGTTATGTTTTTACTCTTTCTTTCTATTTTTTTGCATTTTAGTATTGTGGAACCGGGGATTGAACTCAGGCCCTTGCACTTGCCAGGGAAGCGCTTATTTTACTGAGCCATTTTCCCATTATTTTATTTTATTTTTCTGTATTTTAGAGAAGGGTCTAAGGGTGTTCAGGGTCTCACTACTAGATCAGACTCAGTGATCCGCCTGTTTACAGCCTCCCAAGTGCTGGGATTACAGGCGGACACCACCACGCCCAGTCTCAGTTGCTGTCTCAGTGCACCCTGGGGGTAGGGCCGGCAGGCCTGGGGATTGAACTCCCGACCCCTGCTCCTGCTTGCAGGTGCTTTAATCTGCTGAGCTATTTGGCTGGCCCTTGACTTATGTTTTTAATCTCTCTCTCTCTCTCTCTCTCTCTCACTTTCAGCTACAAGTAATGGAAAATTCAGCTAATAGAGGCTTGAACTTAATTTTCTTCACATTCTCAATGAATCTATAATGTTATTAAAGACCCAAGATTTCTGTATTCAACTACTACCCTCAACATGCTGACTTTTCATTCTCATATTTATTGATTTCTGAAGGCCAGATGCGTACCTCAGTTTCAGAATGAGTAGCAGAGTTCAGGGCTGGGGGAATGGGAAGAGAATGAAATCCACTTTCTACTCCAGATGGGCTCTGTACTCCTCCCAGAACACTACTGTTTCAGTGCAGTAACTGGGTTACACTCTGGGGACTGAAAGGTTATCAGATACAACATTAACAAGGCATTTGGATTTCATTCTTTGTTAAATATTCTGGTAAAATAAGAGTCATTTGATAAATGTGCTTCTATCCTGCAAGATAGATTTAACTTGTAACTTAAATGAATCTGGTTTAAAACTTAACTTTAGTATCCAAGATGGTAGATCTCAATCTTGACAGTATTCTTAGCTTTCCATCACTGTGACAGTATACCTGAAAATAAACCTAAAAGAGGAGATATTTTGATTTACAGTTTTAGGATTTTGAGTCCCCAGGTGCTGGGCCATAGTGCTGTAGGTATCATCAGGTGAAGCAGAGCATCATGACGGGAGGACAGTAGTTGAGAGAAACTCTCACCTACTGGCATCCCAGGAAGTAGAATGTGGAATAGGGAGTAGGGAAGAAAAGAGCACTAGGAAGGAGTAGTAGGACGTAGAGAAGATAAGAGGGAGAAAGCAAGACAAGAGGTCACCTTTCCAGGGAACACCCCAAGTGACTTACTTCCTCCAACTAAGCCCCACCTCCTACAGTTTTCGCTATTTCCCAATAGTGCATCCAATATGGATTTACCAAAAGATTAATCCATCCATGGGACCAGAGCTCTTATGATTCAATTCCCCAGAGCCCTTCCCCTGAACGACGCTTCAAGGGGAACCGAGCCTTTAAAGGTGCCTTTGGAGAGGCATTTCAGATCCAAACCACCTGCAGATGTTTGCAAAAAAGTATCAGTAATTCTTATTTAATTGGTCTAGTGTAGAACTCAAATGTTGTGAATTGGGAAAGCTCTTCCAACCATACTAAGACTCAGCTAAAATTAAAGGCTACTTGTTTAAGTGAGGGAGTTCAAGTTGTTGATTTGATTTTCTAATTAACTGGGGCTTAAACCTTCCAACTTCCAGGTCCTTTTACTGCAGTTACCAAAATTAAAGAAGTACATTATAATGTACTTGTTCCTATGAGTAGAATGTCTTGGATTGTGCCCATCTTGGTCATTCAAGTTTCCTGTTGTGATTAAATTTGACCTATACACTTCCAAATGTATTCTGAAAAATGATTCATTTTTCAGTTCTTCAGGATTTTGTGCAATTTTCTCTTTTTCATAAATATAAAGTATGTTAGGTGTCAGCTCCCACACATCTCTTCCTAAAATCAGTTCTTTAGAGTTCTAATTAGTGTATTTTTAACTAATTGGGGCTGTTTTTCTATTTCCCAAATGCATATGCAAGGATAAAGGGCATGTTGTTGATATAAAGCATAAATGAGATTTTGGCAAAGACTGGGTTTTATTTTCAGGATCTATTAGAATGATAAATCCATGGAAACAGAGCAGTTGCCAAAAATTTTTCCATTAGTGAAAAAGAACTGCTTCTGTATGGGGTGTGTCATGTTTTTTAATACCATAAATCCGCTTTAAAGTGCACTAATACAGTCTAAAATTAATTGAGCATTCATAATGTTCTGGTTGCTGTCTAGTAGACAAAAATCAAGCTTGTTCTAATTTGCTTTCTTTGGTAACATGCCCTGGATCAGAAGAAAAATTTATATGACCAGGATGAATTTTATCTGATTAGAGTATTGCATGTCACCTATAATGAAAGATCGTGTCTACCCATGATGGAGACATACAAATTGTTCAGTTTCACTAAGGACAATTAATATCTTTGCAATTTAAGTCTTTGTTTAAATTTTGCTTTTAGGGTTGATAAAAATATTACTTTTTGGAAGATATGATTAATTTTATCTTGTTTCCTTAATTTATGAGCAACAAAGACTTGATAAGGATATATTTTGTTAAGTAAAAGAAACTTCTTTGGTTTCAATATGGAGAAATAAACAAATAGTTTTCCAATTATTTCTTCCATTTCATTTTTTAATAAAACCATAAAAATTTTAACTTGGGCCTGAGAATAATGATGCATCTCTCCCTACCCCCTCAACTTACCACTTTCTTTTAAGATGAAGAAAAACATTAAGAGACTTACCCAAACTCATTGTGTCAGTTTGAATTTCCAGGAAGCAGATGCCAAGATAGAGGCAAGAGATTTACTGTGAGTAAAACCTAGGAAAGATGAGGGGTAAATCTTTGGAGACAGCCTCAGACCATGCAATGAATCTGATTACTGTGAAGGGAGAGAGAGACAGGAGAAGGATGTGGTAGAACATTCTCAAACTACAGTGAAATCCTGAGAAAGTCTTGATTAGGCCAGCATGGAATGTCCGAGAAAGAACTTCCTGTGAAAAAAGACTAAAGGACACAGGAACGACCTGGCTCTATGCCAGTACTGTTTTCAATCATTGGCGAGGAAGAATCCAGGAAGAGCTTGGTCTTAGCATGAAAGCTGTGGTACAGTCTGCAGTCAAGGCAGCTGGAGGCTGTCATCCAACTCCACCTCTCTCAGCAGGTTCTCGTTTGAAAGAATACTGGAGCAATTCACTGCCACAGCACACCTCTCATATAGTACTGATCTAGCTCTCCACTCATTTTGAGAAAGCACTCCTCCCTTGTTCCTATGGTTTTTCTCCGCCTGAGGTGAAGTTATAAGAGGGAAACTAGTTGTACAGACTACAGTCTTGTTTGGGCTATAACAGATATTCAATATCTCCTTTCTCCATTCTCCACTGAGTTCACCTCACCTTGCCCATTCTCTTGGTGGGGTTTGATGGGTTACCTGGTAATACCTCTTCAACCAACTTCAGTTCTGAATAGCCTGAGACCCTTCTAAGGCAAGGATTGCTAGACATAGCCATTTATAGCTATTATGGGTTAAGGAGTGTTAGGAAGTACCTAAGTCCATCACTTGGGTTCCACAGATATTGTTCCATGTCCTTATTGTACAGAAGCAGTCTTGACTCCTGTCATTCAGAGTGAAGCCCTCCTCCCAAAATGGAGTTTTCTCCTCACTTGTTGGTTCTGCACACAACCAGTTCACAATATCCAGGTGATAATCCATTTTGGTGGGACTCTTACTCCATCCTCTGGCAAGGGTAGTACCCTCTGGGTACAAGGACTTCTAATCCTTCAAGGCCCAGAGTTGTGGGGACAGGACAGAAAAAATAATCCCACAGAGTGTCATTGAAAAGGATGGCAAGTGGGCCACTTTGAGCTCTATACCTCAGTTCCTAGACCCACAGATTCTTAATAGGAGCATAATTTATTTGTCATTATGGAAAAACATACCCCATTTTGTCTGCAAGCTGGTGCTTCACGTGTGTCTTCTGTAGGCCATTGAATATTCTATCAGGCTTCATCTGACAACTGAAGAGACAGACAGGAGGAGGTGTGGTCAAAAGTCCTCAAACTACAGTAAAATCCTGAGAAAGTTAAATATCTGGATGCTGAAGATGGTGGAGCCTCTGTGAGTGGAAAAGACAAACCCAAACTTGGAATGGAACTTTTTCCAATGAGGAGAAACTGCTGGCCCGTCCATAAAGAAAGGAACTCAGTGTCGTTACCTTGCTACAGAGTGACCTGTTGGTACCTTTGGGACATTGTGTCATATCAGAGGATAAGCATTAGTTTCTGTTGTTGGAAGGGCTGTACATATAGAAGGAGCAAAACTTGGATTGGCCTTGACTAAGTGAATTTATATGTTATGTTATTGGGTCCAAGTCTGGTCCCTGGACTTCTGCTGTTGTAGTTACACCACTCATGTACCTGCCATCCACATTGCTAAAGACTGACTGATGTTCACTGGTTGATCCATATTGTCTACTTGATTGTTCAATTTCTCTTCTTGGAAGATGCTTTTTGATGAGTATTAACTTATGAAAATGTTCACACTTTGTGTCTGTTCTCCTGTGAGTCCAAGCAGCTTTACTAAAGTGGCCCATCCCTGAATCATTGTGGAGTTTATCTTCTGCCCTCTGGAACACATGTTTCTTGCCAAGATCTCTAGAATATCATCCATAGCTTTATTTTATTGATGTAATGGATCAGTGTGATATTCTGCTGGGTGTCCAGATGGTCCAGATCTTTTCGGACTATATTAAGATAGAGGGTGGGCGAGCGAACATAGCCCTAGTACAAAACTGTAAATGATGTTGTTGTTCATTCCAAGCAATATGAACTGCTTCTGATCTCATTCTCCATCTACTTTTTTCATGCTTTCTTACCATCTGCTATGACATTTCAGGCATTTCACCTTTGCTTAGCAATGGCACACTGCTTTTTCCAAGCTTTGGAGAGCCACATAGCAATGAGTATATTCTGTCCTTTGGGGGCCTTGCCAGGGTACCAAACTTCATGCCTTGAGAGAGGGACCCAAAGTCCATGTATTCTTTAGCTTCTGTGCACTCTTAGTCATTTTGTCAAGCACCAACACTGTCCAGTACCTCCCCAAGTATTCCATTCTTGACAGTGAAGAAATGTAGGACAATTCTTAAAGATTCATTGTAGTATCTTCTTCCCTTGCTCTACATGTTCACGGACTTAATTAAGAATTTAACCTCAGTTATTGGCTTGGCATCCAGGAGATGCTCTGGGAGGCAGTTGCTGGTCAGGGCAGTTAATGTTTCAGAGGATGCCTATGCCATGTTATGGTTTATATCTAGCTGTCTCCCCAAAGCAACATGCAATTACAGGTAGGGCTTTGGGAAGGTGATTGAATCATGAGACTCTATACTCACAGATACAAGTCTATAGGAAAATGTGGGGTCTATTCAGAAGAGGTGAGTCACAGAGGGTGTGACCTACTTCTGCTTCCTGTTCACCATGAGATAAATAGCTGTTCTATCATGTCTCCATGCCAGGCCCATTTACCTTGGAGCCAGCAATGGAGTAAAACATGAGCCAACTTTTTTTCTTTTAGTAGCAGATGTTGGACCCTCTGTTCCAACCACAGGGAAAGTAACTAAGACAAGGATCTTTCTGTATGGAGGTAGGATCAATCCTAGTGGAGAGGTAGGTCAAGCTCTGTATATTCAGGGAGGTCACCATAGTCATCCTCTCTGAATCATTGTTAGGGTTCGTGTCTAGATGTCCCTCCCAAAGCCTCATGGAGTCATGGGGTGGGATTCTAGAGTTTGTATTTCATTGTCCATTTCTGAGATTAGGGATGTGAGTGCTACACCTGCCCTGAGCAGGCAGCCTGTGTACAATAGGAGGGAGGGAAAGAGGCCTGCTGTCTGCTGCTCCTCCCTTTTTGCTATTGTTGCTTTTGCTGTTTTCCACTGCCATGAACTGTTGACCTTCACCATAAATAATTCCCCCCTGCCACTCAGCCTTGGAGTCAGATGAGTATGGACTGAAACCTCCATAAACTGTGAGCTAAATAAACCTTTCCTTCCTTAATTTTGGGTGTCATGTATTTTGTCTGAGCAATGAGAGTGAAGTAACCAAGACAGGCATCCTCTCGTGTCCTCATCCCATATTTTAGAGTCTCAAATGCCCCCCAGGACAGTGGCCTCGTTATAATAGACCATCTTGGTCAAGCACTTAAAATGACTCTTACAAATCTTGGAGTTGTTATTCATGATGTACCTTGTCCTGTAGGAATTGGTTTTTTTTTTTTTTGCAGAACCGGGGATTGAACTCAGGCCCTTGCGCTTGCCAGGGAAGCGCT
>NDGM011137037.1:0-17843 GCA_002564305.1 Octomys mimax | reverse complement strand
CACAGGGAGGCCATATATTTGTAAATGGACTGGATAAAGGAAGGATGAGGATAATGGCTGCCTAGGACTCTCCTCAGCCCTGGTCACTCATATCTCATCCTCATCACTTGCCCCCTTCTACTATTTGAAAAACTGACTTAATAGAGGGAGCAACATAAATTAACATTCTCATGACCACATGTGGATAGACCTATTTCATAATGGAGGAACAAGTATTGATTCCACCTGAAATTATCCCCCACTTCAACACCTCCTCCCAAGTCATCATCCAACCAGATAGAAAATAAAGTCTAATTCACCCAAAATTCTTCAGTTTTTACAAAATTAACAGTAAAGTAGGGAAGGGAGCAGGGAGGCAGGCAGCTGCATGGAGTAGGGCTGGGAAGGCTATGCTTCGGTCTCCAACTGAGGCTGGCTTCCTGGAACACTGTTCTTCTGTTCATCCTTCATTTCTGTGTCAGTGGGATGGTCTCTGGTGGCTACATCTGCCTTAGCATTATTCTCCTCCGCAGCCAATCTTTCAAACATGTTAGCATAGGATTTCTTCTCCCGTTCAAGCTGCTTGTGGATCTGCTGCTGGCACACAGCCAGTTGGGTCTTGGCTGCTTTATTACTGGGGTAGAGCTGCAGAACCTTCTGGAAGCCAGCCCGTGCTAGGTCAGAGTCACCCACGGCCAGATGGGCCTCTCCTCAGCGGAAGAGGCCCTTCTGATAGTTGTCCAGTTTGAGGGCCTTGTTATAGCTTTCGATGGCAGCTAAGAAGGCTTAGAGCTTCAGGTGACACAATGCGAGATTCAGGTGGGAAGCCAGGTGAACGGCCTTTGCCTTCTGTGCTTCCTCCTCAGAGAAACTTCACTCATATTCCAGAAAGGATACAATCTTCTTGTATTGCACTAAAGCCTGCTTGTACTTGCCTGCCTTGAAGTACACAGTGCCTTGTTCTTTTACTATGGTGCTCTGCTCCAGCTTTTCCTCAGAATTCCTTTCCCAAGACTCCTTTGCCTTCTCAAAGCTCTTGAAGTGTGTCTCGTATTTCAGGTGAGCACTTGGTGGGATCTGAAACTTTTCCTTGCCAACACTGCCAAAACCATAACTGGGCTTGAGGTATATAATGGGATGTTATCCTTTGTCCATGCACTGAATGGCCTTCTCTAGCCCACAAGGAAAATCCAAACTTTCCCCATTGCCAACTTCAAAGTGAAGCTCTGGCTGGTCCTTGTAGTACCCTTCCAGTGTTACCTCCACAATAAAGCCATTATTAGGTCTGGAGTAGTCTTCACCCCGAGTCCGCATTCTTTGGATGATTCCACCATCTTCATCTTCAGTCAGGTCCTCTCCCTTAAATTCAAACAATTCCACCTCAAACACAAGTGCAGCATTGGGGGGGTATATTTGGGGGGACTCCCTGCTGGATCATAGGCATACTGTGGTTTGCAGTTGATGCGACACAGCTCCCCAGCCTTCATAGTTGCCACAGCAATATCCCAAGCCTTGATGACCTCCCCTTTTCCCACATCAAAGGAGAATTTATCCTTGTGGTACAGACCGGAGTCAAACTTTGTGCCATCTAATAGCCAGCCAGTGTAGTGGACAAAAACTCGATCCCCAGTAATAGGTGTCTCAGTGCCTGTACCCTCTCTCTTGATGACCTTCAGCACCCCCCCGTCCTGTGTGGGGCTGATGTTCACCCCCTCCGGGGGCAGCGGGGCAGACTGCGCCCTGCTCTCACCCACCTTTATCTCCTCGGCAGTCATCTTCTCACGGTGTGCGTGAGCTTGAGGGCCTGAGCAGACCACACTTGGGCACCTCCTACACTTTTTACTTCTGTAAGTTCAATGTATTTTTCTCTTATTTATATTTTTAACTTTTGTTTACCTCTATAAAAATTATATAAGTAACGAGGCTTTCTCCCAAATATCTTGAGTGAGGAAAAACAAGCAATCATTTAATTACCTGAGACAAATGCCTCCTGAAGTCAAATAAGCTGTGAGAACAGTCCACAAAATTTGATGGATTGCTGACAGCTGCAAGTGTGAGACATCAGAGTTGAGAGATATCTAGTTGGCTCTCTGACTGTTGCAGCTTTCCTCTGTGGAAACACCACCAAAATTTCAGAGTGAATTGTGGACGATCTGGGGAAAACTGTGGCTAATGTGGGTTTGAAAACGGCAGCCCTGGCTGAGGGCTCTGTGGAGAAAGCCACCATGCCCATAGCTTGGTGCTATCACCTTGTAACTGTGGTAAGGAGCGGAAGCTAACACCTAACCTCCTCCAGACACTACTCTTTCTTTTTGACTTTATGTAAAAATGTCTTAATCTATGAAGAGTTTCTTCAAAATTGTGGCTGACATTTGTAGAGACACAGTGCAGGTGCGAAGGGTAGATGGAAGGGGAAAATATTCTCTCGGATTCCAGAGAAAGGCTAGAAATGCACTTTATGGACAGTGCATGACTGAAGTATGGCTGAAAGGAGGACAGAATCCACCTGGGAAGTCCACATCACTGAATCCACATTGGCCAAACTCCTGTAGCCATGAGGTTTATCAGTTTAAGGAAAACTGCTTTTATTTATTTGGTACAGGCCTCACTATGCAACTTAGATTCAGACTCATAGTGATCCTCCTGCCTCAGCCTCCCCAGCACTGAGATTACAGGTGTGCACCACCATGCCCGCTTTAAGGGCTGGCACTGCGTGCCCTCGACTTTGGGCCAGGACAGCGTGCAGCACTGAGGATCAATTCTGGGTCCTTGCGCTAGCCAGGCAGGTGCTCAGACTGCTGAGCTATCTCCCCAGCACTAAAACTGTATTTTCTTTGATGCCCATCAACCTGTTAATATATTAATTCTCCTGTCCAACTGGCATCTAAATAATCAATATTAATTTATATAAAACAGTATGTTGAAGATGTTGGGAAGCAATCAGTGAACATAGGGCTTGATGGCCTATAAATCATGACACGCAGAATATATCATATAATGTTTACATTCACTTTCACATTTTCCCAAAACCGTATACGAGAAAGCAGCACAACAGCCATGTGGATCTGGACCCGACTGTGATTTAGTTCCATTAAATGACTACAATTTAACATAAACCCGCATAAGAAGAGACTGTAGAGAACACTGAACTCTACACGCAAAATCCACTCAGATCTTTTAAATAATATGCTTTGCATACCAAAAGCGAAACTTTAAAACACTCAGCATAGCACAACAATCGGGGAGATAACGCGCTGGCCGAGCTCCGAAGGGCGCAGAGACCCAAGAAGCAAGGCTGCTCCTCGGGTTTGTGAGTGTGGAGGAGAGAGGTAACAGCACGGCCTTGCAGCTGAAAGCCTGTGAGACCACACGCTTGAACTGTGTGCCTCAAAAGTATGGAAAATGTTAAACCAAACACATGAAAGTAGATTAAAATATTATAACGTACTAATCTAAAAGGTCATAAAATACCATGCTTTTAGCACATCTGCCTTGAAATAAATGTTGACTCTGCCTAGGTCTCCGCATTCTGTTTACACTCCAGGATCTGCAGTTCCCACCAGGACAGAGCACTCCAATCCCGCAGGTGGCTGCTGGCATCAACTTCCCCGTCTTGCTTTTCCCAGGAATGTGGTTCACCTTATCTTTATTCCACTCTTTAAAAATGAATGTTGCCTGAATTACTCAAATGATCCAATATCTTTCCTACAAGAAAGCTGATGAATACCTTGCCTGTGCTGATCTACATTACTGATGCATAACTCATGTAAGCCTCTTCCCAGTTGTTTTTTTTTCCTTTTAATGTTATTTGAAATCACAGAAGCCCATTTCACCTTGCCTGATATTTATATATCTCCTGAGTTACAATTCTGGTCAGCGCAACTTATACTGTTTCTTCTCAGTTTGTGCCTCAGTTTCTTTTAATGGCTTCTAAAGGTAAATTTTCCTACTCAGGAATAAATAATTGACCTTAAGAGTAAAAGAAATATATACGTCACTATGAATAAAGAAACCATTCCACTAATACTCAATTCAAGAAGAAAGCTAGAGCAAATTTATCTCTCTATAGAAAAGATAAAGACTCCTACTTTTAAAAACTCATCAAAGTGTTCTTACCTAGTGAAAAATTGCAACAGTTAAAAAAGGGAAACAAATAACTAAAAACAAAAATACAGGGTGTACTATACCACCACTGCTACAGATACTAGAAACAGACATGTGTAAAGGCTATGATAAATTTATGCAAAAAGGGGGAAAACATAAAAGTAAAAGTAACATGATGGAAAATTGAATCACAATTTTCACAAAAGAATACAAGTTGTGAATGAAACACATACAGTGAAGTAAATCAGGTGCACATTTGCAAATATCATATTGTGTCCTTATGTGAGAACCTGAAAGAGAAAATGAATCTGAAGGGTACAATAGATACTGAGAAAAGGGAATGAACTTATTCAAAAGGAAAGAGTTATTGAGTTGAGCAGAAGGACAGGAGAGGAAGTGGGGAAAAGACATTTATTTAGGTATGTAAGCAGGGTGGTTTGGATAACTGTACTGTGTATTTCTGCTGGTCTATGGAAAGAAGCAGTTAATGTTTTAATTTGTTTTGTCTCCTTTTTTTCAATTGTTTGTACCCTTTTGTTTTTTAATTTCTTATACATATGTTTCTTTTTTCTTCCTTCTTCCAATTTTACATGCATATATCTGGTAATATGAATAACTATTTGGAAGACAACACTATGTATTACAACAAATACTATGAAATTCATGTTACTTTGTTAAGTGGAATTCTATATCACTTGTAATATTTTCTGCTTTAATTCTAATTTGTGCTCTTTTTAACAAATAAATTTTAAAAACTTAGTAGATAAGCATTATAGTTTAGTATTTGATTCCTTACCACCTTGTTAAAATATATTGTTCTTTATGGCTAAAAAATTTTCATTTGTTTTTCTAGTTGTGAAATTCCTTCTCTTCAAGTGCTTTAAAATCCTACATGTTTGGAATTGCTGAATGACCTTTGCTAACTGGTTTCCACCCTTAATGCTGGGTGTTAATTATTCTATTCATTCTTGAAACTAATCTATTTTGTGATTGGAAAACAATGCATGATAATTGTTTTTCTCTTCTAATTAAATACTTTTCTACTGAAACATACTTTGACTTTCTAATCTTTGTTTTCCTGGACTGAGAATAATACTTTGAACAAAATAGATACTTCACTTATATTGTCTAAATAATGAATTTAAATGCATGAATGGAAAGAATTTCCTGATTAAGGAAATGTGTCCCTTTGTTAATATCCAAGGATCTATGCTTTTTGTGTGAGAGACAGGATCTCACTACATAATTCAGGCTACCTTTGAACTCAGTATGCAGCCCAAGCTGACTTTGTACTCATAGAGATCCTCCTGACACAGCCTACAGAACTCTGGGATTACAGGCATGTTCCACTGCTCCAGGCATTCATGCCTTTTGATGTCAATTATTATGACAATTTTGAATTTTAAATTGCTTCAATTATTGTTAGACTGAACTTGACAGTTTGCCATCCTGAAATTCATTTTAGCCATAATGTTTCTTATGGCTAAAAATATTTCATTTGTCTTTCTAGGTGTGGAATTCCTTCTCTTCAAGTGTCCTAAAATCCTAAATGGGCTTTGCCATGTGACCTTTGCCGACCCATTTCATTTTGCTCAGATCTCTATAACTTCACATTGGGCTTTCCCATAAGCTACAGGCAATCCTTAAAGTTATTTTTCTAGTCCTAATATATACTGGATAACACTGGTCTTATTTTAAAGAACTCATGGATCTTGTAGCATTTCATATCCTGTTTGCTTGACACACTTAAAATCTTAGTCAGCTTAGTTTCTAAAACTAATTCTATAGATCCCCTGCCCCTCAGTTTTAGGCTTTATATCAAAATATGTGTTGTGGTCAAAGCTAATGAAGTTTTCCAGTCATTTAATTTGCTCTAAAGGTCACTATATCAATCATAAATTTAGGATATATATGTATCCTAAAAACCTAAAAAGCATAGGATCACATTAATGCTGGCATACCCAGACCTATATTCCAATTGAATTTTATGTAAATTATTCACCCCACAGTTAGGATTTATATTCCATGAACAGACTTGGCTTTGCTAATTTCTCACTCTATCCCTCTTTCTCTCTCATTCTTTCTTTTTGCCTTTCGACAAAGATAGCTCATACATTGTACTAAACACAGAAAACACAACATTAATAAAGGACTGATAATTCCTAATCTGAAAGTCTAGTTCTGAATATTTGAATAACAAAAATAAGACCAGGTACCTACTTTTAACCCTTGTCTTAAGGACACAACAATTTGCTATTTTGTCCAATTCATTGTGCTGGGTAGAGTCCCAAGGCAAAGCCACGTTAGTCCACAGCAGAGACCACACTACTAACCACTACCCTCTCCTGCCAGAAATATATAGGAAGAGAGTGTTGGGAAGCCCAGCCCAGCACTATGGCTGTGAAAAAAGTCACAAAAGAAAAGAAACATGGGCAGAGCAGAATTTCTAGTTCACCGTCTTACTTTAACTATGGTGCTTCTCTTTTTCCATATCCCTCAGAGTCTAATCCTCTTTATTAGTGAGATTAACAAAGAGAATGACTTTTAACCTTATCTCTTCCTTGTGGAATAGCCCTGTAATGACAACTAATACGACCTTCAAATCAATGTCAAATACTCGAAGCATGCTCCAAAAGGTAGAAAATAACCAAAACATTTTGAACATTTATGGAATAGCTAAAATCTTTTTTTAAATCAATTTTTTACAACAATGCTATGTCAATATTAGAGCTATTACTGCTTATTATTCCGAGTAGAAAAGATGAGAAGTTTAAAATGTTCATTTTAAATAATACCTGTGTGTTTTTCCAACTGGATGATAGAGAAAGGCTTTCCCACACTGGAGGATTGGCCCATGCAGAGCACATTGGTGCTCTTCCTCCTTCTCCTTCCCTTCCCCGGTCTCCTTGCCCCAGGCCTTCTGGGCCCTTTCTCATTTGCAAGAGATCTGTTCCCAGATATATATGTCATTTTTTCTGAGTTAGTGCATAAATTTATTAAAATAACAAAACTTGAAAATAATAAACTAAATACATTTAATGGATTTTAGTATGCTCTGTGATGCAATAGATTCGCCAGTCTTGTTCTTCATTCATTATAATCATGAATTTTTATGCTATGTGGATGAATTTTAGGTATACTTAGATATCCCTTGACACCATAGGTTCATACATAAAGTATTATTTGAGCCTCACTGGAAGCATTTTCCCCTGTGAAACAGGAAATGGGCCTCATACAGTCCACACAACTGTGCCTTACGATCTGCAGTTGGTCAGAACTATGCCCTCAACTCTATTTAAGAAAAACATTACTTAAAATCCACATGCCATACATGGTAAAGAACACAGAATCTCTCAGAATTCTGAAAATCTCTGTTTCCTACTTACTGCTCCTTTAAATGACTACCACCTATAACACCTGCTGAATATCCATTTGTTTACAATTTCACTTTACTGTTGATTGCTTTTCTCTGCTCTAGGAAAATTTTGAAGAGGTATAGCCTTCTGTTTGACTGCTTTGTCACACTGAAGACAAGAGGAACAGAACAGCACTACATGGAAGTAACTTAAAGGTGAATGTTAGACATTTTAGTTTCTCACACTTCTTTGTACATTTTTGGTTCCTTCCCTGTGAATTCATTTTGTTCCGTATTGTTTTGCACACTTGCTGTCATGCTCTCCTTTTGACCTTCCTTCTCTGTTTTATTCTAATACCCTACGGAGCTCTATTTCTTTTCTTTCTGGTAAAGAATGCCAACCATCATTTTTGTTTCTGGCTCACAAATTTTTCACCCACCCAGTGATTATTTAATTTAGTCTAGCAGATCCATAACGATTGCTCTGGTTGGGGCCGCTCAGAGGATGCAGAAAGGCTTCGTAATTTCCATTTTTCTTACCCTTGTTTACGTTGGTAACTGACATAGAATGATATAAAGTCTTATTTTTCTCTGATGTCAATTATGCCGTTACTGCTAACATCTAGAAATAAATGCAACATTTTTATTAGTAGGAGAATGTTACTTCCAAATATAACCAATTTTATTTTCAAGAAAGTGAGAGTCACAAATGAAATAATTGATTTATGTGAGAGACATTGACAAATGCCAGGTAGTACAAACAGTAACTCTGATTGTCTTTCCACTGCGCATTTCTTCCTACTTGAAATGATAATATTAACTTCCGTTTATACCAATGTTTTAAGAATAGTGCCTAATTTATTTAGTCTGTTGATAAACACAAAATACAAAATTTTTAAATACACATTAGAAAGTGGATATTTATGTATAATTGCTTCAAAGTCATGTGAAAAATACTTGAAATTGTCCAAAAACCCTTTTCATCAGTTTAGGAAGTAGTTGCTGTCAGCATCTGCCAAGCAGATAGAGCATAAGTACACTTGCAGAAGCAAAGGAAGTAACCGGTTTCTAACCATGTGTTCAGCTGATCTATATAGATGAAAATTTGGATCAAAGGAATCTCTCTTGCAGCCCTGAAGGCACTGTAAATGAAGGGTCCAGGATGATAAACAGAGGAAGCCACAGAGAGAGAGGTATTTCCTTTACTTTTCTACATCTTTTTTATGTAAATATTAAGAAAAGCAATAGTGAAAATAGAGGGAGACAAAGCTGTACTTTGAAAGATTACGATCTTCTTTCTTGCTAAATATAACACAGTGTGGAAGCATTTACTTTGTTTTGATTTATCTATTCTTAGTCAGGAAGTATGGCTTGGGGGCCAGCCAGATAGCTCAGCGGACTAAGCTCCTGCTTAGGCAAGAGAAGGGACCAGGATTCGATCCTTGGCACCATATGCTGCCTATAATCCCAACATTGGGGAGACTGAGATAGGAGGGTCACATACGAGTCCGAGCTGTGTAGAGAGACCCTATACAAAATACATGAAATACAATACAATACGATACGATACCATACGATATGATACGATACAATACAATACAATGCAATGCAATACAGTAAAATAAAATAAAAAGTACGGTTTGGACTCAAGCAAAGAATAGTACCATCTGACGTGAGCATGGGTTCCCAGAACAGTGAGAACGGACAACCTGCTTGAACACGGAACTGGCATCAACCCAGTTCTGATGGTCGGCACTGTGCTTTGGGGGTACAGGATCGGCACTGCTTCTAGAAGAGTAAGCAGAGGCCTTCTGTTTCAAAGGACACAGAATATTTTTCAATTGTGGATCTGAGGCTTGTATAGTAAATTTAGTAAGCCAAAATCTCTGCATAAAAGGAATGTGCAGCTCGAGGCTGATTCTTACACATGAAAATACGAGAACCACGGCTGTGCGGAGTGATTTCAGTGGTTGCCACAGGACAGAGCAGAGGCAGGAGAGCTCTCTGGGCCTTTACGGGAATGACAAGAATTGGAACTAACAGAGGGGAGGACATCCTAACAGGGTCTCTTGGGAGCACAGGTAACAAACTAACTCTCAGGTTTCCTGAACATGAGAAACCAAACAATCATCAAAGTACTCCTTAAATTATGCATTTTACTACTACAAGATTGCACATTGCTTAATCAAAGTTTCTGTATATCTAATCTTTTTATTTGAAGCGTGTTTTCTTAAATTTGTTTTTCATTATATTATGTGTTAAATGCATAGCCTCTGCATTGATATATAGTTAGTAGACGGAGAGTTTATGTTAGTTAGGAAAAGGATAATGTGGGAATAAAGATCAAGTCTCTCGGCTCATCTGCAGTGGCTTAAATATACTTTATGTGCAGGCTTATGCTCACTTCGCTTTCAGCATTGATACTCTTCTTGCAAACGCAAATTCTAAGTAAAGTGACAGAAATCACCAGTCGAGAGGTCACAGTCCTGAAATGATACGTAGAAATATGGAAATGTGTAATTGAAAATCATATAAAAATGAAAGACATAGTGTGTATCTTATATGATTTGTGTCTTAAAGCCAATTATTTGATTTTCGTCTATTAGACCAATCATAAAGAAGAATAGCCTTGTTCTCCCTTCATGCATAAACTAAAACTTGCAAAAGTATCATTATTTATATTATGGCATTAATTATTTATAATGTCATTAATAGGCATAAGTAATATTAACAAACACATTCATTTTAAATAAATTATTAACTTAGAAACTAGAAATATGAACAGTCAACAAGTCTTCATGGATTTGGGGTCAGTAAGACCCAAATTATAATCTTTATACCAAATGGCAGTAAATCAGAACCTGGGTTTATTCACCTTTCAAAGAGAATTAGCAAACCTGCACATGTGAGGTCAAGATGAGGATAAAAATAGTGCAACGCTGTGATTAATAAGTAATCACTATTAACAGATTTTGTTGTCCCTGTAATGGCAATGAATGGATTTACTGTGTTTCTGCTTTTCCTTAAATATTTCACTGTAAAGGGAAGAGGATTTAAATATCCACATATGTGTATATAGGATATGAATATGATCCTATGCATATAAAAAGTCTTTAAAAATATCATTACCAGAAAATAAAAAATATTTTATCCTTTATGATCCATTTTGTTTTTTCCTTTGTCCTGTCTGTTCCTTTCACCTGCAAGACCTTCTAACAAGTGTCGTTAGGAAGGGAAATTCCCCCCACTTTTCTGCTTACCTTGTTAGGTTAAGTCTTTTTCCCTGTAAGACACAAATAGGAGGGTGGGTAGGGGATACAGCTTAGTGGCACAAATACTTGTCTGTCGAGTGCAAGGTTCGGAGTTCAATTTCCATTACCAAGAAGCAAAAGAGAGACTTGCAGGAAATATTTCCTTTCCTTACTTAGTGACCACTGCTCACCTCTTGTGACCATGTCGCAGGACATGCTTTCGCAGCGTACTCTGCAGCACTTTTCCTGAGCTCCTAGAGCATCTCTGGGGAACACAGCTGTGAGGGCACCTCCCTCCCAGTGGTCCTGTATTTGCCAAAAGCCAATATTCTACTCTGTTTTGCACTTTTAGAAAAGAGTTTCCTACCGTGCTTGAGGGTGGGATGTCTAGAGTTAAGGTAGCAGCATCTGAAAAAGGCCTTTTGTCTGTGTCATCAACAGGTTGTAAGTAGAAAAGCCAGTGACCAAGAGAGGAAAGAGTTGTCTCTGTATAGTACATTTAATGCCACCCACAAGCGCACACTCCACGTAGCCCAATGACCTCCCAAACGTCCTGTCACCCATCTCCACCCAATAGCAAACAAATTATAATATAGATGTAATTTTACAACATAAGTTTTAAACAAACCTATATTAATACCATACAACAGTCTAAAGAAAGCTGTCCAAGAGTAATTCTATTTCTCTTCTTACTAATGTCCAGTGCTTCTCCTATCTAAACAGTATTTGAGCTTTGCTGATTATAAAGCTTTGTTGTTCCATTACTACTGGTGATGCTGTCATACAACTGGTAAAATGACCTGCTTTTCTATGTTCTTTGTGAAGGCTGGTGTTCTCTGATTAAGTACAATCACCATTACATCTTCAAGCCAAATACATACACAGTTAATTACAGTGCCACATTTATTTAGTGAGTGTCATCTCTGCCAAAATATAAAAAATATTTAAATCCCCAGTTCTGAAAAAAAAGTATAAAAAGAAACTCTGTAGCCTTAACTAATAATTCACTAATTTTTGTTTCCATTTCTTTCTTATTTGTTTGCTTTGATATGTTTATAGCACTGAAAATTGAACCTAGGGTCTCAATGTTCTAGACAGTGTTCTACACCTGGGCAACCTCTTGTCCCTTTGAAGGAAGGATATAATATGCTTCCTACTGAAAAAAAAAAAAACACTCTGTGTCATTTGTTTTTTCATAATGGGGATAATTAATCTGAGTGCTTTGATTGAAAAAAAAAAACAAGTAATGATTATCACTGATAATCACTGTATGCAGCAAAATTTTGCTGACATTCAATTTTAGTGTACTCTAAGAGGCAGGCTTTCTACTAGTGCTCTGAATGGGATCCTAACTCCAATTACTACCTGTATTTTTTTTTTTTTTACTTAACAACCTTAATTTTGTGTGTTTTTCCACTCCATTCATAAAGCGGGAATAGTAATGTCTTCCATCAAAGGTGTTGGTTAGGTAATTATATATCTCATGAGATACTTTAGATTGTGTCTGACATTCATTCTCAGGAATATTAAGGAGGCCCCACAGATTTGAGAGTAAAAACATCAGAGTAAGTTTTCACAACAACTTTAGCTCCAAATCCTTTTTAGTTGCTTTAGGTATAAAAGCTCTCTAAACTAAAATTCTTGAAAGCAGAACAAACAGCTTTCTCTGCTATAGAAATGCATATTTCAATAATTCAAATTTGAAAATGACAAAACAACAAAACTTCAGATAAAATTTTATATTAGATAAGCAGTTAATATTAGATATTTTATACCTATTATACTTTTATAATAAAAAGTAAAATATGTAAATATATAATTAAAAATTCATGATTAAATAATATGTGCTAACCACTGAGGATGAATAAAGTGATGAGTAGCATAAAGAAAGGAAGAGAAAAAAGGGAATGGAAGGAATAAAGAAAACCATAAGAGGGGGAAGAATAGTTGAAAGGAGAGGAAGAGAATGGGGGCAAAAGAACAAAATAGATCATGTACAAGTAAGAATTCTATATGATGAATGAGATTATTGTGAATATTGAAAGTTACCAGTAAAATTAACCTTAAAAAATGAAAAGGTAGAGTAAGTTTTGATCTCATATTGATTGAAAATCTCCTACAACACAGTCGAGACATCCACACATACATGTGGGACTAAGGCAAGGGAAAGAAGAAGAGGGAAGGGGATGGAAGGAATTAAGATGCGACTTGTCCACATGCCAAATCCCCAAGGGGGTTTTAATTAATGTGCAACACAAACATGTGCTAAATAAATATAAAAATTAAAAATAAAACAAAGAAAAACAGTAGACAAAAAATGTAGGGAAATGACTTGAAAAGAAATTCATTTCCTTAGGCCAAAGCATTTTACTCTTTAAATTACAGTTAATCTTCCTATTTACACCTAGATTTAAAAGATGTACCTGCCCTTTCCAGCCACAGCCCAGGCCTGGAGTGTGTGTGGGACCTTCTGCACACTCGCCAGATCCCTTCCAGCCACAGCTCAGGCCTGGAGTGTGTATGGGACCTTCTGTCTGTTCACCAGATGCATTTCCAGCAAGTTCCCAGGCCTGGAGTGTGTGTGGGACCTTCTGCCTGCTCACCAGATCCATTTCCATCCAGAGCCCAGGCCTGGAGTGTGTGTGGGACCTTCTGCCTGTTCACCAGATCCATTTCCAGCAAGCTCCCAGGCCTGGAGTGTGTGTGGGACCTTCTGCCTGCTCACCAGAGCCATTTCCAGTAAGCTTCCAGGCCAGCATGTGTGTGAGACCGTCGCACACTCACAGGAACCTCCTCCATCAGACAGGCCTGGTGTAGAATCTTGCAGCACAATCCCATGCAGAAAGTCCAGGTGCCAGACCCAGGAGCTGAACATCTTACCAGAAGGGCACAATGGGTTCACTTCGATGGGTTACAGGAGGAAGAAGCTGAGCACAGCAGCCAGACTCAAGCCAGGCACATCTGGATGAGTTCAAACTTCGTAGATTCTGACCAAGTAAACTGAGACACTTTGCTAGACCCAGTTATATGACAGCATAAACTTCTGTTTCTCTCTTGATTGAGAGAGGGTGCAAAAGGTAACTAGGGTGAACCAGTCTGCCTGGAAGATCCCATGTACATCAAGAGGAGGTGATCAGACAGACCTTAGGTGAACTACTTTAAATACAAGATCCCAATTTAATATCTGCTTGGCTACACAGACATAATGTTTGCTCTTACTATCTAAAACACAAAACATTAGTTATAAAAGTATATCAACTGCTAAATATCCCTACACATTATTAGTGCTCCTAATTTCAGTCCTGTAATTATAAAACTTTAACTGCCTTAACCACATAATCACTACTGGGTAAGAATTTCAGCAGGTGCTAAGGTAATAACTGCACCAAAGAGAACAGTGCTATACAAAATGACAAAAAGAAGGAGAAAAATGCATTCTCAGGCGCTGAGCCCACCCAGAACAAATGCAGGAGACACTAGCATAGAAGAAATTGGAAGTCACACACCTGAAATCTCTGAATTAACAGCACCTGAAGCAAAGAAACAACTTCAGAAAGGTATAGAGGAAATCAGATCAGAAATAATCTCTGAAATAAAAAAAAAGAAATCATGGCTATAATGAAAAAATTACTAAGTATTTCTAAAGAAGACACTGATTTTAAAAAAGTACAGGAAAATAGAAAAATGATAGAATCTTTGAATGAGCTATACAGGAAAGAAATACAGTGCATGAATCAGATTCAAAGAGTTATATGAAATTAAAACCTCAATTACAAGCAAGAACAACTGTTTGAATGAAAGTGAAGATAGAGTTTCAGATCTTGAGGACACAGTTGCAACTAGTGATAAAGAAAGAAAAGATCTCTTAAAAACAATGAGGATGCAGGAAAAAAATAATTCAACACCTGCAAGACAATACAAAGATGAACAACATAAGACTAATAGGCATCAATGAGAAAGAAAATGTCAATACACATGATATAAAAAGAATATGGGCAGAAGTAATAGCAGAAAACTTCCCAAATACAGGGAAACAATCTGACATTCAGATAACAGAAGCATATAGAGCTCCAAATAACATCAGCACAATTAAAACCATACCCAGACATATAATCATCAAGATGCCAGAAATCCAGCACAAGAACAATATACTAAAAGCCACTAGAGAAAAGAAACAGATCACATCTACAGGAAAACACATCAGAATAATGGCAGATTTCTCTTGACAAACCATCAGGTCAAGAAGAGCATGCAGCAAAGTACTTCAAGTCCTCCAAGGAAACAAATTCCAGCCCAGACTATTATACCCTGCAAAACTCTCTTTCATATTTGATGGAAAAGTGAAATATTTCCATGACAAAGAATAAAGAATTTCATATGACAAAGCCAACCCTACACAGACTAATAAAAGATATTCTGGAAAGGGACCAGAATGACCACTACTCAGGGCCGGCCAAATAGCTCAGTGGGTTAAAGTACCTGCAAGCAGATGCAGGGGCCAGGGATTTGATCACCGAGTCTGCTATGCTGGTCCCGTCCTGTTGTGCACAGAGACAGTGATTGGGACTGGGCGTGGTAGAACATGCCTATAATCCCAGCACTTGTGAGGCTATAAGCAGGAGAATCAGCATGAGTCCAATCTAGTAGTGAGACCCCAAACACCCTGTAGAACCTTCCATAAAATACAGAAAAAAGATAATGACCACAAATCCAAGAATAAGAACAGAAAGAAACCACCAAATAGGGCAAACAATTAAACACAGGAAAAAGGGGGTATACAACAGCAGGTAAATGTCAATCATTAGTCAATATATCTCAATTATAACCATCGATGTAAACAGACTCAATTCACCAATTAAAAGAAATAGATTAGGAAGCAAAATCCAATAATATGCTGTAAACAAGAAACACACTTAACTTACAAGGGAATTCATATGCTGAAAGTCAAAGGATGGAGAACAATACTACATGTCCCAGCACATCAGAAAAAAGCAAGGGTAGCAATCCTGTTCACAGACAGTCTCAATTTGAAACCAAGAATGTTCAAATGAATTAAAGAAGGCCACTAAATGCTGGTTAGGGGAAAAATACAAGAGGAAGAGGTAACATAAATATGTACGCACCAAACACAGGAGCACCCAACTATATAAGAAAAATCTTAATCGATATGAAAAACATATAATATTCAATACAACAATCATAACAGGAGACCTTAACATCCCCTTGTTGTAGGCAACCCAGTTAGATAAAAATATTATAGGCACTCAGGGCCAGGCCCTCAAGAAGACAAGATGGAAAACAAGGTGACTTTACAACTTGGAAGAGACCAACACTCCCATAGGGGCCATACCTCAAGAGAAAAGAGGAAACAAATACAGCTACATACTTCCCTAGGGAGGGACATCAGGGATTGATATTCCAAATAGGTATCAATCATCTAGAAAGAGCCCAAATGAGTCACTAGCCCAACCCCCAACAGGAAGAGATGTATTAATGCCCACCCATTTGCTACATGACTCATTTCCCCATTTGTTACTGGGCATAATCAACTTTACCTGAGCAATGGTACTTGTAATCCTATTAGTTGACCATAGTTTTGTCCCACCCCACATCCACCTAAGGGAGTCCCCATATTCTCCACCTTAGCCCCGTGTGGTTTTGCCCTATAAAAATAGAGACAGCTTCATGGGCAACCTGCTCAGGCCCCTCTTCTGTCCTCTCTGAGGCAGAAACTTTCTTTCCTAATAAATATTCTACTCTCTACCTCCATTTGTTCCTAAAATTTATTCTTCAGTTTTAAAGAACATGAACTCATCTCAGGTACCTTTCAGGTGTGGAGATCATTTTCCCCCTATATCACCCTTATCCCAAAAAGATAGGTCAAACAGACAAAAAAATTAGCAAAGAAGTAGCAGAACTGAATTAGAACTTGGAGCAAATGGAGTTAGTGGAAATACACAGAGTGTTCCACCCAACCACAGCTGAATACACATTTTTTTTCAGCTGCACATGGGACATTTTCCAAAATAGACCACTTACTAATACATAGGTCATGCATAAATTTATGTAAGAAAACATATTATCCCATGCATATTATCTGACCACAGTGCAATAAAACAGGAAATAATGACAAAAGGAACCCTCAAAATCCCATAAATAAATGGAAATCAAACAACACACTCATCAGCAACCATTGGGTTACAGATTAATTTGAAGAAGAAATAAACAATATCTACAATTCAATGGAAATTCAAACACAACGTATTGAAATTTATGGGATGCAATAAAAACATTTCTTAGAGGGAAATTTATGAACTCATACATGATGAAAAAAGAACAGGAACCAATAAATACCCTAATGTTGCACTTCAGACCTCTAAAAAATAAAGAGCAAACCAAACACAAAGCCCAAAGATGGGAGAAAATTATAAAGATCAAGCAGAAATTAAAGCAATCAAGATGAAGAAAACAATAGAAGGAATTAATGATTCAAGAAGCTAATTCTTTGAAAGATTAATTAAAATTGATAAGCCCTTAGCTAACCTCATCAAAAAGAGAAAAGAAAAAACTCAAATTCAAGCAATAAGGAAGGAAAAGGTTGAAATTATTACAGACTTTGTGGAAATTCAGAAGACTATCAATAGCTATTTTGAGACTATGTACCCTCAAAGAATTGAGGACACAGAAGAAATGGACAGATTCCTATAAAGGTACAAATTACCAAAACTGAAACAAGATGATATGAGAACACCTAGTAACCGAAATACCAGCTAACAAAATTCAAAATGTAATAAAAAAAAACCTACCCATAAAAAAAGTCCAGGTCCTTATGGATTCACAGGTGAATTCTACAATAAATTTACAGAAGACATAATCCTAATACTTCTCAAACTCTTCAATTAAAATGAAAAGGAAACATTCCTGGAGGCAAAATCATTCCTGGAAGCAAGTATTATACTGATTCCAAAACCAGAGAAACATGCAACTTAAAAAGAGAATTATAGACCAATCACACTCATGAACATAGATGCAAAAATCCTCAATAAAATACTAGCATATAGAACACAGCAAATCATTAAGAAGATTATACACCATGACCAGGTAGGATTTATCCCAGGGATGCAAGGATGGTTCAACATATGCAAATCTATAAA
>NDGM011137024.1:0-18342 GCA_002564305.1 Octomys mimax | reverse complement strand
CTGGCAAGTGCAAGGTCCTGAGTTCAATCCCTGGTTCCACCAAAAAATAAATAAATAAATAAAAGTTTTCTAACTGGAGTATAAGTTTTCCCCAATAGGTGCCTTAAATTGTTGACTCAAAGTCATAAAAGTCTTCTCTAACTGTGGAACTTTGAAGATGGCTCCATACTTTCTGATAGGATAAAGACTTCTGGAGCTGATATGGTAATTCACCTCCTGATTTAGCTTTGTGAAGAATTTTCAGGCCCAGTTTTCAGAAGCAAAGGCTGAGATTAAATAATATGAGGGTTTGAAGGACATGTGGCAGACTAATGCTTTGACAGCAAAGCACATCTATCTATATCTATATCTATATCTATATCTATATCTATATCTATGTCTATATCTATCTGCATGCCACAGGAAGTCTCTCACAAATTTAAAACCACCTGCCACCTGCCCTACCATCCCCTGTTGTGACTTACATTTCCTCTGCAAATCATTCCAGTATAGAAAGATATCCAGGTCTTCAAGCCACCCTAGCCTTCTGCCAAATTGATCTGTTGCCTGTGGATGTTTCCTCAATGAACATACACTTTCTCTGAGAATATCTTTAGTCAAGAAACACTTGGGTCATCTGTGAGAGAATAAAAGGATTTTCACATATCTTCTGTAGTGTGGATTACCTGGAGATTCAAACCATGGAAAATAATCCTAGTGGCTGTTGTTACATTAAATGACTCAGTTTACCATTGTGCTTTTGGCCTGACAGGTTAGGCATATACCCATGCTTTTAGGATCTTTGCCTATGGGCTGATTTCTCATCAGTACTTTAGCATGAGCCTGACAGTTGCAACTCACTATAAACATTCTGTGTCAAAGAAGAAAATGATACTGCTTAGCTTTTGAGAATAAAATTCTAGTTCCTGGGACAGTAAAATCTTGTGCTCTCTTATATCTATCCAGACCTTGGAAATGCTTGCGATGTTAATCAACATTGGAATGATCTCATCCTAATTCAGAGCAGATGGCTGCTTATATGTTATGATTTTATACAGAAAATCTCTCCCAAATTTCAGAAACACCAGACACCCACCATCTTAGTCACAGAACTCATTAATGTTGCAGTTCAAAGCACAGACTCTGGATTAAGCATACTTGAGTTTGAATTCAGTCTATTTGCTGTTTGACCTTAATGATGACTCTCAACCTCTTTTGAGACTAAATTTCCTTAATGTATAACTGTAGGTGATAATATCCACTTTTGGGGATTGTCATGAGGCTTAGAAAAATGTCATGCTTGTAAAATGCTAAGCAGAAGACTGACTTATAATTCAGTAATTTAGTTCTCAATAAGTGGTAGAAAATATTTTTGATTTGCCAGTTGAGAATATTGAGTTGTATTTCCCCTCAGGGAAAAAATCCAATTAATTACCCTATAGTAAATAAATGACTGAAAATCATATGACAAGGAGAGGGTGGGTAATTAAAGAAAGTGGAGTAGGTCATATGTACAAGCTGGGCATATTAATAAAACAAAGATCACTCACCTCAAAAATTAAAATTTTAAATATCATAGGGCCAGGGAGATGGCTCAGTAGAATAAAAACTTAGCTAGCAAGCACAAGGGCCTGAGTTCAATCCCTGTTTGTGCCAAAAAAAAAAANATATGATGAGCCATGAAAATCCTTGCCCTAAGAGATATAGTTCTATAATTCAATGTGGCCAGCTTCTGCCTAGTGAGAGGGCGAGGGCCAAAGTTTTTCTATGACCTGAAAATCATCCAAAACAGTGCATAAAAATGGGTGAACTGGCACATGTCTTATAATACCTGTGTAGATACTATACTCAGAATAAAACATGGACCTTACTGACCGCACTAAGTTCTTCCAAACCAGACATTAATCTGTATGGCTGCAGTTTCAGCTACCTGCCAGTTTTGCTGGGAAGTAAGTAGGTAAGTTATTTGTAGATTAGCAGAATCTACTTCATCAGCTTAATTCAATATCTTCCATTGATTAGATAATCTAAAAGCAGTTAACCAGCTACAAGGTATAGCTCTGAGTCCTGGGCTATAATATAAAATTTAATATTGCACCCACTAATAAGGTACAGCATGATCTTGGAGAATTCAGACTACTTTTCTACTAATTATGCTCCTCATAGTGAAAGTGGGGATGTTAACTGCTCTTTGTTGCTGTAGGGTTACTATGAGGAATAAATAAGAAATATAGAAGCTGTAGGATGTACATAAAGTTCTAAATATATGAATTGTAGAGCTGGAAATATCCCCTTTCATGACAGATTCTAATAACGTATTTCAAAGATACTGGTATCTTATGCCATTCTTAGGGTTGCCTAAGGAAAATATGTGCATAGCCAGTTTATTTGCTTGCCCAAAGTTTATTTTATTTTATTTTACATTTGTATTTTTGTATTTTATGGAAGGGTCTACAGGGTGTTCAGGGTCTCACTACTAGATCGGACTCATAGTGATTCATCTGTTTACAGACTCCCAAGTGCTGGGATTATAGGCATGCACTACCATGCCCAGTCTCAATTGCCATCTCAGCATGCACCTGGGGCAAGGCCAGCACAGCAGGCCTGAGGATCAAACCCCTGGCCCCTATGCCTGTTTGCAGGTGCTTTAATTCACTGAGCTATTTGGCCACCCCTTGCTCAAAGTTTAGAAAGATTTTTTACATGATAGTATTCCATTTTATGTTTAGCATAAGTTTATATTTTTATTTTTCATTATTTTATTTTATTTTTAATGCATTTAGTTCAGGGTCTTGCTGAGCAGCTCGGACTTGCAGTGATCCTCTTGTTTTCAGCCTCCTCAGCACTGGGATTATAGGCATGCACCACCACTCCCTTACTCAATGGCTGGCTCAGTGCATCAGAAGGTGAGGCCAGTGCTGCATATGGTTCCAGGGTTTTCACTCTGGTCCCTGCACTCGTCTAAGCAGGCACTTAGTCTGCTGAGCTAGCTCGTCAGCCCTGTTTAGTACAGAGTTATCTAACTCAAATGAAAGGCTATATTCCTTTTTTTTTTTTTTTTTTTTTTGTGGAACCAGGGATTGAACTCAGGCCCTTGCGCTTAAAGGCTATATTTCTTGAAGAAAGAGGAGAAAAATAATAAACTATATTTCTGGAAAGTGATAATACTGTATGTAATGCTTAGACACAACTTACTAGAAGACAAGTACTGTCCTAAGGATGTAGATATTTATTTAATGCTTTTAAAAACTCTGTGTATGAAACAAATACTATCAGTGTCTATATTAAACAGACAAAATTGAGGCATTGAGAAGTTATATGATGTGCCCAAGTTTACATAGTTCTAAGAGATTCAACTAAGACAAGAATTTAGGCAAGCTGGCTCCATAGTCATTGTGAACTACCCTAAAGTTTAACAGAGTTCTGATAAGTTTATATCATTTCAATAATATATGTTCATACAGACTCTTATGAAGACTCTAGTCCACCTAGGTAGTAAATCATATATCATTTTACAGAGTTTCAGTATTACCCTGAATTGAGAAATTTTTTGCAACAGGCTCACTACCTCACAATGTCAATCATTTCAAGTTTTGAAAAACTTTATATATTAAAATTTCTTCTTCACATTTGACAAAAGTTTAGCTTTGTACATTTTATCTATTAGCTATATTTTTTCTGCCTTGAATAACACAGAATAAATTTAGTATGCCTTCTGCATACCAATTCCTAAAATATTTGCTGGCAAATTTCTTGATCTCTTTTACCCCTTGCCCTTCTGAAAATCTTCTACTTTCCAAGCTAAACATTTCTGGTTCCTTCAATTGTCCATTGTTTCTTAGGTGATATGTTTTCTAAAGCCATTTTCCATCTTAGAAATCCTGTTTGAACACAGTCTGGTCTGTCAATAAGCCTTTAAATCTGGCACAATAAATTGAACATATAATTTAAGATGTCAGCTAACATGTAGTAGAACAAATGCTTCTATTTTTCTGGGCCTTACCTTTTTGTAATGTGGACTATAATGGAATTGCAATTTTTGGCATCCTTGTCAACCTGCTCATGCTCTTAGCCAAATAAAATCCCAAGACTGCACTTTTTCAGTTGGGTTTTTGGACCTGAATGCAAAGTTGTACATTTTTTTTCTGATTAAATGTCATCTGGTTAATTTCAACCCATCATTCCAAAGTACTGAGGTCTTTTTGAGTAAGAATTATTTTCTCCAAAGAATTGTCCCTCCCACACTCTCTATGTCTGACAACATGATAATGCAATTTATATAAAATCTAAGTCACTGATAAAAAATGCAGAACATACAAGTCCCCTGAAAGAGGGCTTTCTGGTAGTCAACACTGGTTTATAAATGAATACTACACTATAAAGCCTGCTTACTGCCCCAAATTTCCACATTGTGGCAAACTCCTTTGGCTCTTTCTCACACTCTAAATTATTCTTTCCCAATCTGAATGAGCTAAATAATTTGTACAAATCAGTGTAAAATGAAAACTTGGGGCTCCCTTGTCAAAGGTATTAAGAATCTCAATACCATAACAGATGATCAAGTCAAGTGTGAGGTCCCTGCTAAGCACAGGCCCCATGTAACTGCACAAGTCATTTACCTCTGAGTCCAGCTCTATATCCACAATTTCCTATGCCAGAGTATGCTAGCTGTTCAAGAATATTTCTTTTGTTTACTTGCTAAGCAAAGATCTAGTTTTCACATTTGCCAGCTTCCTTTGCAGTTAGGTCCAACTGTACATCTGAGTTCTAAACATTTTTGTTTCATTGTTCCTATCTCAATACCTTCTGTTTATTTGTGTGTGTGTGTGTGTGTGTGTGTGTGTGTGTGTGTGTGTTCTATGCAAGGGTCTACAGGGTGTTTAGGGTCTCACTACTAGATCGGACTCATAATGATCCTCCTGTTTACAGCCTCCCAAGTACTGGGATTACAGGCATGCACTACCAAGCCCAGTCTCAATCACAGTCTCAGCACGCCCTGGGATGGAGCTGGCACAGCAGGCCCTTAGATCAAACTCACAGCCCCTATGCCTGCTTGCAGGGGTTTTAATGAGCTGAGCTATTTGGCTGGCTCAGTACCTTCTGTCTTATGTTCTATTTTTTGCTGGTTTTTGTTTCCAAAGTGACATTTATCTCATGTTGTAAGTAATGTGCTCCATAGACTACAGAATTTATTTCTGTGCCTCAGAATCCTTCTAAATTTGGGAAGGAAGTCAAATACAAAGATGGAGGAGCACAAGCTAGAAATCTACATTCCTGATAACATTTTCAGGTTGATGTAGCAATTCTGGACTATCTTACTCCTGTTACTTTTTGATTGAGAACAATCAGCAAATGTAAGTGTACCTCAGTACTTGTCATTAATTGCTTCGAAGAGGCATGAAGAAGACCATGAACAACAAGTATCAATACATCTTTTTGGCTGGAATGCCATAAAGCTATTGACACCAAGTTTTAGCTTGCATGCCAAGTACTAAACAAATATAAAGTACCAGGGCAACAATTTCCACATCAAAATGCATGGAACAAGTTTTAAATTAGCTAACTATAAAGTACGACTGCATATGTTTGAAACGATTAAATTTGGCCTTCTGTTATAGGCTTTATGCTATAGACAGAATATTATAATGAAATCTGATTCTTTTCCAGGATCTATAACATATATTTCCTAATGTTAATGGCTGCTTTCTGCCTTCACATAAAACAAGGATATTCCTGATTACTTTATCCAAGTAATTGAGCAACAAAGTAAAAGTGATAGAAGTAAGTACTTTACTTTACTAGGATATTGAATGAAGTTTTACTTCTCTTTGGTTAACAAAAATTATCTCACAGAGAGCCAGCCAGATAGCTCAGCAAATTAAAACACCTGCTTTGGCAGACACTGGGACTGGACTTTGATCACCAGCAAGCTGTGCTGGTCCTGACTCCCTGGGGCATGCTGAGAAAGCAATAGAGACTGGTCGTGGTGGCTCACACCTGTAATTCCAGGGCTTGAGAGGCTGAAAACAGGAGGATCACTATGAGTCCCATCTGTGTAGAGAGTCCCTGTAGACCCTGCTCTAAATATATTATTTAAAAAAGAATTAACTCATAGAAGGCTAGAGAAACCATTGTGAAAGTCTTAACACTTCAGAGGCAATATCCTGCGTTTCCTCTTTTTTCAATGGAAAAAATTTCAATTTATACCCATTCACACACTTCTTAACCTGATAAAGAGTAAATAAGTGTGGGCTTGAGAAGAAACAAGATCACTGAGACAGTTTGCTTCAAGGGAACTGTGGGAAGCATACTTGAGAAGAGCTTTCATTTTCTTTTGTTAATTCTTCTATTCAAAGGTAAAGAAAGATTAAGGAATGAAGCATGATCTGATCAGTCCTCTTGAAGGGATAGTTGGAGTTTTGCATACAAATGAAAAGTATCATTCTTGTCAGCCTTTAATGGAAGTTCTAAATACTGCATTTGCAGTCAACTCCTACTCCATCACCAATCAGAGCACTCTTGCAGTTTGTCTTATGATTCCAAAAATGATCTTTGTGTCAAAAATTATTAGCTCCTTTGAATAGTTTTAATACTTGATTTCTAACTAATTTAAGCCAATGTATCATTCATTTATGTTAAAACATAGATTTTATAAAATATTTTGACTGAATATATTTATTGGCAATGAAAGGTAGCTGAATAAAAATTTTAAATTATTTGACATAAGGTATCTTGAAAAGTAATTGCTGTCTTCTGGGCTTTACAAGGTGAAGCAATATAGGGCACATAATTTTTAGAAGTATTTTATAATAGTCTCCCAAAGAGTCATATATATGCAGACAGCATGAAATCTTCCCACTCACCAAAGGCCAAAGAGTCCATCTGAGGGCCTGGATCTTAATATCATGCATGAGTCCAGCTCAAGATCTAGATTCTATACCAAAGCCACCCACAAATCCCAGTGGATGCCAATAGACCACAATTCCCTATGCAGGCCTGTTTCATGGATCTGCACTGAGAAGGCTCAAAAATCACTGGTAGAAGCTAGAAAGTCTGTGCCAGTAGGATGAAGGTTCTGTGCTAGCAGGCTGAGAAATCTGCACTGGATCCAGGAAGCAACACTCAAAGTAAGAACCAGAGCTCCCCTGAAAATTACCACAGATATCCTCAGCAACAGTGAGGTCTTGAGCTCCTCTGTTAGAGAGAACAGCCAAGCTCTTATCAGGGAAGCCAACTCAATAAGCTTCTCCAAGAGACTTAGCAGTATATCATCTTTCCCTCTAGAGCTAGGAAAAAATGTTGAAAACAAGGACCAGAACTTCCTCAAAATGAACTATGACCATCCTCAGTGACACCAAGTTCTAAACTCCTTTAATGATAAGAACAGCTGAGTTCATCATGAAAGTCAGCAAGATCGGATCCTCCAAGAGAATGAACAGCACCCATAGGATAAACAACAGCTCTAAGAGCTCTCAATGGCTTCTAAACTTTTACTCTCCAGTTCTGCTTCTTATGGTGATGGTAAAAATTCCCATCTTTGCCTTCCACACCCAGCACCATGCTGCTTCATTTTAGTTAGGTATCACAAATTGACCATCAGTCGTCAATCCACCATCGTAATGCTACAACAGGATCCAATTCCATAAACATTAGCTTCCCAAGGAACATACTCAAAGCTGGGGCTTATAGAGTCATGATTTCTGATTCAGGAGACAAAATTATTTGACTGGTGACTTGATCATTATTTCTGTTTCTGCAGTGTCACAACTAGCCCTTGCAAAATCTTGAAATATGACAAGTTGGATGGTCAAGAAAGGTATATGTGGTAACATCAATAATGCTAGGGATAAAATATGAGCACTGATCATGCTCAAGGGATTGTATGCCCTTAAAAGATAGATAACAAAGACAACAGCCTACTTGACAGCTAACAAGCAGCCACAACAGCTACAAAACAAGTGTGACAAAGACATATTTGCTTAAAATCCCATTGTCCCTGAAAAAAGAGAGAAAGAACCTTGTAAAAAGAAGGCAGGTCATTTTTCCCAATTTGAAATATTGAAGCAAGTTTCTCATTGGTTTACAATTTACAAGTTGTTAGATTTTTAAAATTTCCTTCCTCCTTAAATTTGTAGATAAACTATGGGAGCTATCTTCTAGTTATTCCTGTTCAAGTGAATATTCAGGAGGTGAAATAGACTTAATCAAGACAATATGATTAGCTGCCACAAATCCATGGTTCATGTTTATATGAAATTATAATTTGGGAATAACATTAATATTATTGTGCCTTATATCAATATATTGAATGTAAAGTCTCTTTATGTGACAATAAAGAAAAGTACACAATAATTTATAACTAATAATATCTTTTACAACTAAAATTAGGTACTCAAGATCCATAATTATGCATTAATTTGAATGGAAATACAAAGTAAGAATGTCTCCACCATTCAAATAAATTCTTGTTGTTAAATTCATTTGTTTAAGATGAATGTGTTTTAGAATCAATTTTAAGGACAAAAGCCATGAATATCTTTCAGTATTGATGCTTGAAACTTCAGTGAATGCAGCATTGTCTTCTTTCTGTATCATGGTAACTGGAGATTTTGGAATTAGAACATGGAATAATTCAGGACAGAAGGTTTTCCTTTATTGTCAGTGAGTTGACATAATATTAGTTGATATAATATTAGTTGAAGGCTTTCACGATAGACATGTGTTTAGATCCAAGCTCAACTAATAGTTTGCTACATCATCTTATGAATACTACTTAAGTACTTTATGTTTTGGTTTTCCTACCAGTAACTGAAGATATTAACAATTAAACAATTTCTATAAGGATTGACCATAACATGTGAAATGTCTGGTGTATAGTATATTGGAGCTGATTTATTTTGATTTTTACCACAATAATATATATTGTTGGTTTGAGTTATAATCTTTACAAAATTTAAATAGGAATGCCAAACACAAAAGGGACTAGAGATCGTTATAGTAAGTATATTAAGTCAGGCACAGAAAGACAAGTATTATATAATCTCACTCATACATAGAATTTTAAGAAGTTTATCTCAGAGATGAGATAACCAATAAGTTCATTATTACCAGAGTCCAGAGCAGGGCTTTAGGGTTTGAGAAAGGCTCGTCAATGAGGACTAAGCTATAGAAGCTCTGAAGTATTACTATATATTAGGGTGACAATAGACAACAACAATGTAGAATTTAAAAAGCTGAAATAAAGGATTTTAGAAGTTTTTACCATTAAGAATGACAAATGCTTGGGGAGAAAAATATCTTTCAGCTGATTTAAACATTGTATATTAAGAACATGTCCCAAGTACTACATAGAACCCCATTAATATGTACAATTTTTAGTGACTTCTGTTTGGGCCAAAATAAGTTAAAAATAAGTATCTGTACTATTTACCTGCTGTAAGATAAACAGGAACACAAAAAGGTAATGTCACTTAGCTGAAAGTCAAACACTTGATTGTTAGAAAACTGAGGCTGGGAAGATAGCTCAGTGTCTTAAACATCTGCCTGGTAACCCCAAGGTGTTGAGTTTGATCACTGATAACAAAAAAGGAAAAAGAAAAGAAAAAAAAATACTAGACTTAGAAGCCTAAGCCTTAAGTACCTAGTATCTCTTTAGGTACTGCAGGATGATCACCTTAATAACTCAGCTCCTTAAAGGTAGCCAATAGCTTATTCTTGTCATTGCACAGATCCATATCTTTAATATGTTTTGCCTTAATTTACTATACAACCATTTACTCTCCATTGGATTAATGCTATATCAAGTGTTAAGTATATTTTATAGTTACTGTGAAGGAAAAATCTCGGGACTTGACTGAACATTGGTGAAAGAAATCCATGGGCCCATCCTTTGCATAGAAGGTAAATGTATCAATGCTAAATAAGAGTAATGTGCTATGCCTAGCATGTCAAGTTAACATGCTTCTTATCTGTTGTCAAAGTAAATAATCACACTTCACAGAATGAATCACTCAGTTAAGCACATTACCTAATGATTTTAGTGTTTTGTGCTCTAAGACAGAAAATTGATCCTGTTTTTCTAATACTTAACAAGAGAAAAGAAAATGAGGGTTTAGTTGCAGATAGCAGATCTGAAGATTTTTTCCAGGTATTTCAACTACAGACTACAACTGTATCAGGTAAAAGGGCATGTGTATTGGGGCAGGCGAATTTAGCCTCTTAAATTTGGTTTTCAGGTGAAAATATATATTGGGAAAGAAATATGGGACAAGAATAAAGGGAAGTAACAGTATTAAAGCATCTGAGCTGCTTCTCCTAGAGGGCCTGGTTTGGTGAATTGCCAGGTAGTATGTAAATTCATTAATTAGTCTTTGAGAACAATCATTCTGTCTTCAACATGTTCAATAGCTATTTTGATAAAATATTCCTTAGAAGTCCAAAAATGCATAGCAAATAACTAAGGACAAGTAGATTTTTTCCACTAGTCAAATAATACCAAAGTACAATTAAAAAAAAAACCAGCAGATATTTCAAGAGCCTTCTACATTACATAAGGCCCAAATCATGATGCTGTTTATGTGTAAATTCTAAATACTTCTCAACTTAGTTAAAATGACATGGAGAACGCAATCCATACTTTTAGCAAAATTTTTCTAAAAGTGATATATCAACATCACAGAAATTTTGATCTTATAATTAGAATATGGTTGCATTTTGATGAATTAGTAATTGGAACTCTAACTACAATGAAATAAAGAAAATATTACATGACCCCAAGTGATATATTAATCTCTGTACAGATGGCCACTGTGCTTTCATTATCAGGAAACAAAACCTCATGTAGCTCTTTAATCATTTAAATTTTGATAGCACTAAGTAGTCCAGTAATAAGATAACTTGAGGATTACTTTCAGGCAGGAAAAATTAATGATGCAGTATTAACATCTTGCATAATGAAGATGAGAGAGAGATGAACCTAAGAATCTATTTGTAGATGAATGGAAAACATAACATGTATTACAAACATATAATGGAACAATTTTCAGCTATATGATGGAACAAAATTTTGATATGTTATAATATAGACAGAATTTAAAAATATTATGTCAAGTGAAATAAGTTAACTTAGATGATATAACTATCTGTACCTTATCTAAGGTACCTACAACTACCAGACAGAAAATCAGCAAAACCTAGGAAAAATAAAAATATCATCAATTAAGAGAGTTTAACTGAAATCTACAGAATACTGCACCAAAATAAGAATATGCATATTCATGTATTTAAAGAACATTCATCAAGGCAGGCTATATCCTGCAGAATAATTCCAATCATAAACAAATTTAAAATAATTAAAATAATATATTATATTATCTAATTACAGTAGAATCAAGCTATAGATCATGACAAAATGAAAAAACACAAGACAAATTTTGTATTTCTAAATAATGTTAGGTCCAAAAAGGAAGTCTAAGTGAAATGTAAAATTAAGTAAAACTGTAAATGAAAATGCAACATATCAATATATGGGGTGCAGCCAAAATTATTCTAAGAGAAGAATTTAATACACATACATATATTAGAAATAAGGAAAATCTCAAACAAAAAATGCAATGTCTTCAAGAAATTGTGACGGAGACGAAGATAAATATCAAGCAACAAAAAGACTAGAATAAATAGCAGACATCAATTAAATAAATTTCCAGGGAGTCATTGAGCTAAAAAAAAATGCTACCTCAAAAGGTGACATAATGTTTTATTTTATATAACATTTGAAATATAAAATTTTAGAAATAGAGAACAGATTAGCGACTGTTGAGAGTTAGTAGTGGTAAAACAAAAAATAGCAGGTAGTAAGGAGGAGGAAAGATTATAAATGGATAACAAAAGAGAAACTTGTGGTGATGGAACTATTCATATCTTGAGAGTTTTACCGTCGATATCCTGTTTGTGATAATGTGCTAGATTTTTTAAGCTGTTATCATTGCAAAATCCTTAACAAAGGACATATGGGATTATTTTGTATTATTGCTAATAACTGCATATGACCTTAAACTATCTCAATATAAAAATATAATTATAAAAGGTTACTCAAATTGGCTAGAGTAATTGTAATCAAATGAATAAAATTATGCCTAAGTAATTGCCTACTTAGACCCATTATATTCCATGTTGGAACTATAATGAGTATAGAATCTTTATATCATTTATATAATATGACAAGTTTTTTGGGGATTTCTTTCTTTCTTTTTTTTCAGAACCAGGGATTGAACTCAAGCCCTTGCGCTTGCCAGGGAAGCGCTTATTTCATTGAGCCATCTCCCCGGCTCTGGGATTTATTTCTTTCATGATGACTTGATACTATAATTTCACTTCAGAGCTATTCCTGAATGCGTAGTAGATTATAAATAGATAGACAGATGTAAGTATATATAATATTAAGTACATTTTATATAAATATGAATATATAGAAATAAATATATGAATAAACATATTTCATGTAAGTATATACATATATATACAGAAATATGGAAGAAATTACCCAGAATTTATGAGATTTAGTATTCTAATGAAGTGAATTGAGGGAATATAAGTTTCAAAATTATTTGCTTTTATTATTTGAGTAAGGTTGCATCTTCTGGCTGAATTGGATGCTTACTGTTCAATGAGTAAATAACAGAACACACTACATATAAGTCAATCTGATTAGAAAATTTGGACATATACAATGAAAAAACTGAGCAAGAATGGTAATACAGGCCTGTAATCCTAGAACTCTGGAAGGATGAAGCAGGAAGTTGGCAAGTTTGAGCCAGTTTGAGTAATTCCATGAGACTCTGTGTCAAAGTAATACACACACACATACATACTTGCATGTACACACAAACACACACACATCTATGTGTGCATACATATGTAAAAATACTATAGAAATAGATCACTGCAAAGGTCCTGGGTTCAGCTACCAGTACAAAGAAAAGCAAAGGAATAAAACAAATGAAAGATGAAGAAAATAAGAAGTTCGAGAAAGAGGAAGAGGAGGAGGAGTTGGGGAAGAAGAAGATCATCAGTGAAGAAAATTGGTCCTTTGAGAGCATAAAATTATTATTTATAACATTGAGGGTATTTGACACAATCAGTGATGCTTTTAAATAACTATTGGGTGTTAATGCATAAAAGAAACAGTTTCTGTTCCCCCAGAATCAATAAAGACAACACAGTAAACCTAGAAAAAATATTTAAGAAATGCTTACAAAGCTAGTTTTAACCACTAAGATCCTGGCATAGAAAGGGTGAAAAGATTTTTCATAGGGGATGTTGATTGTTGGGAAGTCCTCTCAATGGAATTGTACTGTGATTTTGAAAATCAGTATTCCTAAACTCGTAGTGCAACTGTATTCATTAACTATGGGAAGAAAGATAGCTATGACCACTTTTGAAACTTTTCTTTAATCTGTAGACTATGATATCTGATAACTGTTTTCTTTTTCTACCTCATTAGTAAAAGGATGTTCAAAAAGCCAATAGTCTCAAAAATAGAAAAAAGTTCAGTTTCATTCTAAAATTGGCTAGAAATGCAGGGCTTTCATCTTTTGTATATGAACCTGTTTTTCTGTCTTTAATGTACACATGAAGTTGAGATCATTATCAGATGACGCAAAACATTTTCAATGGTATTATTTAGTATAACAGGAAGGAATCAACACAGGAGATTTTGCCAAGAATCAAGGAGTTTTTAAATATCTCCTATGATAAAAGGTACAATTGAAAATGTAACTTCACAAAGCATCTAAAATTGTTATAGCAAATTTTTCAGCCACCTGACTATATTTGCATTAGTAATTATATACTTGAGGACTTTCCAAAGGGCAACCAGGAGATAATATCTGTAAGTTCATGATTATGACTAGAGAAATACTCTACATCTGTACTGAATGAGGTTAATGGGTAACTCACCAAATATCTTTCATGCATCATAGATACAAAGATAGCATTAAATTGTTCTTGATTACATGAGTATTGGCAAAAAATATGCAGAATTAGTTTATCATTTTTATAGATATTATGCTTGTACACATACTTCATCTTTTCAAAGATGTTATTATGGATTGATGAACTGGAAACCAAGAATGTTTATGTAGATAAACACTCATGGAGGTTTTCTGGAGGGAAACATAGATGTTCATGGAGGGAATGATAAAAACACAGACATACCTAAATCCATACAGAACCACTATAAAGACTAAAACATATTTAAAAGATTATATTTCCTGTCTTTAATTTTCTTTAATACCAGTCTTATACATTAATAGTTACCATTTATTAAGTGTCTCCCTGTGGCATAAATAATGCTAGGCTCTTTTGCATTTATTCCCATTCAATCTTCACAGTCTTGGAAAATAGTAATTATTATCGCTCTTACTGGCAACAAAACTAAGAGAAAAATAAATCTGACATTTTCCCTGTATAAGTCTGAGCACAGCTACTAGATAAGCTCACGAGGGTAAAGAGAAAGGCCAATAAGCACATAGAAGTTTGAAGGCCATTTATACAATGCAAGCAGTTTTTTTTTCCATACTCACAGTTCACTTTAGACAGTTTAAGAGTACAATTGAAGTGTTTGGCTTTGGGTATAAACCAGAAATTAAAAGAAGGGACAGGTTTATGAATAAATCAGAGAAACTTTTGAAAAGAGGTAGGTCTAGAGAAAAATATTGATATTCTTGGCCTGAAAGCATACTATGAAAGAGGTAGAGATATAAAAAGAGATCATTGATTATTCCATGATTTTTAGAAAAAATGGGTACAAGAAATATAAATATTATACACCATACACAAGTATAAAATGAAGGTGATCAAATGATGAAAGAGGAAGGAGAAAAAAAGGAATTAAGATTTTGCACGAGGAATGTAAATATGTTGTACTACATACAGGTATGGAAAAGCTAAAATTTTAAATTAAATAAACACATAAAATTAAATAAAAATTGAGCTGTCCAGACAGCTCAGTGGATGAAAGTGTCTTCTTAGGCAGAGCACAATGGTTGGAGTTCAATCCCTGGCCTGCAGTGCCGGCCCTGCCCCCAAGGTGTGCTGAGATGGTGACTAAGACTGGGCATGGTGGGGCATGCCTGTAATCCCAGTGCTTGAGAGGCTGAAAACAGGAGAATCACTACAAGTCTGATCTATGAAGTGGGTCTCTCAACACCCTGTAGACCCTATACCAAATACATTTTAAAAATTAAATAAAAATTACTGCTGCATACCAATATATAATTGGGAAAAAATCCCTGACCCCAACACTGAGTGCTGTAATTCTAATAAAGAAGTATAAAGTACTTCAGAAAGATCTAGGATAGGGTTGTGGTCTTCATCATTTATATCTGTATATTCTTGACCATGTTAATTAATTTTCTTGATTTATAAAATGTGAATAACAGCATTCAACTTTCCCTCACAAAGTTGTGATAGACACCAAATCTGATGTATGTGAATGTGTTCTGTATAGAATTTCTCAGGGATAAATATTATTATTCCATATTATGCGACATTGATTTTCTTCACAAATATTTAGTCTTGGGAAAGCACCAGACATCCTCACTGAAGACTTAAACACAAATAGCTCTGCTCTGTCCTCTCAGAGTTCTTCCTTAAAACTATTTATAAAATGTTTTTTGTGGAGAATTCTTTACTTCAGCCTAACTTTCACACAATTAAAGTCTCTATTTCTTGCATAATGGATTAACCTGGGTGTTGATTGACTGTTTGATTAAATTGAAGAGCATCCAAAAGTTTTATGTCAATCCAATGAAGAGAATACCTATAAGGGTTCATAGCTTATAACAGAAGTGTAGGAGAGATTTGTGTGTTCTGATACAAAAATGAAAATAATAATTATATAACACATTATTATCATTTGGGCCTACTAAACCAGGAACAGTTTTAAAAACTATGCTGCCATGTTTAGGGATAATAGGAAGCTAAGATGTATGAGTAGTAACGCAGGATACTATTGAAGAAATTAAACAGATTGCATATCCCATGAAAATTCTGTATGGATCTAGGATCAAACACTGAATATTTTTATTACCCAGCTATATAAAAACATTCATAATAATGAATCTCTTATAGCTGTTATTTATAAATACTACAAGTAGAGCATTTCTGTGGGAAAGTTATAGTATTAAGAAAATACTTATAATTAATCAAGTTATTACTATGCCCATCTGAGAAATGTCCTTTTAAAGCCATCATGTGGAGAAAAAAAGCCATCATGCATGCAATGAAATCCTGTCTCTCACATGATGATATTCCATAAAAAGGTCTTGCAGAAACATATAGCAAGCATTTGGATAAATTCACACACTTACACTATTAACTACACACACAAAAAAACATTGTTGAATTCCTATCATCTTGTTTTCTGCAATTGTGTATCATTTATAATGTCTAAAAATATAAAAAATAGAATTGGCTAGAAGCTACCACATCTTGAATATTCTTAATCCAAAAATCCAAAGCCTAAAACTTTTTGAGGAGTGTTGTGTTCAAAAATTTCAAATTTTGAAATATTGCAATTATTTTGTCTTCTAGGATTAGAATTGCTTGGGTCATAAATTTTATGCAAACATTTCCAAATCCCCAAATTCTGAAATCAAAAATATTGCCTGTCCCAAGTATTTTATATGAGGAATATTCAATCTATACCTACAAATAAGATTCCCCTCCCAGAACATTGATTATTCAAGGTATGTTTATATGTTCTTGTAAACTAATTTGACATTTATAAGATAAATATTCCTTAGCTGAGGGTTACTTGGTACTATGAAAGAATGACTTGTGTCTTGTGAGTATATTCTATAAACTGTCATATTTGAGAAGACTACTGGATATAATTAAAACCCACAGTCTAAGAGTTCACATCACGCCTAGAAGCTTAAGTGAAGAAGTCATCCAGCACCATCTCTTATCAATCTCTCAAGGTCACTATATTCTCCATTAGCAAAACTTAGCTATTGGCATTCAGATACCATGATGCAATATTTGCACAGAAAGAGACTTAATGGTAAAACTCTTGTGTGTTTCTCCCACAGTGATACTTAACTATTTAAGAGCATAAACTATTATTCTTCAATGAGGAATAGATTAAGTTGAAAATAACACTTAGTTGATAAAATTTCTTCTAAAGTTTTCAGGTATTCATCCTAAATCTGATGTACATCAGATTCCAAATAATAATACTGAAGTCAAAATAGCAGATTGCAGGGCCTCTGTAATTACCAACATTTTACATTGTGCACAATTTTATTAATAATCCTTTCAATTGCATGAGCATCACATAAGCAGTCTTGAAAGAACCAGGTGTTTCTGAATAAAATTGTTTCTTCAGCCCTATTTATATTAAAATTGTAACTGTTGGTGATTTTTTCCTCCAGACAACATTTAGTTTCAGCTATACAAACCACTTAACTTAATTCCATATCCAGATATTTCCAGGCATTCAAAATTGCAATGTTATTTCATATCAAAGAAATGTAGCCTTTGGCTTCTGCATCTCTAAAGGATGAGGAATGTTACTTTAAATGATATCTTTCTGTCAAAGTTGCTTGAGCTAAAGACAAGAAATCCATTTGTATAAATTGTGGCTTCACTATTAAAGGATTATAAAAATATGTTTACTGCATTTAAACATAACATCATTAATACAGTTAAATATACCATCTTTTCACTAGGAAGTGCTTAAAAAGAGATCATCAATTACAACTAACTCACTAAAACTACAACTGAAACAGTGACAAAAGATAGAAAACACTGTTGCACATATCATCTGTCACTAAGTCAAACAACACTATCTTTCATTGGATGGCATGATTCAAGATTTTCAAGGTATATAGTACAGATAATTCAAAATTAAATTTCTTTTTCAAGGGAACAACTCTTCAAATGCTGTCATTTTGGAGGATATTTTCTGGACTGGAATATGAGTGTATTCTGAATGTTAAAACTCAGTATCTTTTTTCTGTATGTTTCAATTTAGCTGTGAAAGATGTTCACCAAGGCAGTACTCACCTTCTTTCTGCAGTCACACATACTTGTCAACTGGAAATTACACCTTAGTACTGTTCTTCCAAAAACCCAAAACTATCTTTTTTTTGTTTTGTTTTGTTTTTGTTTTGTTTTACTTTTTTATTGCATGAGAAAAGTTTTATTACTCATGAATCATGATATATTTTTCTTTTTTCCCATAATTATATTGAGGAACAAATCGCAATAAGACAGTTTCAAACCAAATTGGTAGGAAGTTTCAATAATTAACACATTGCATACATTCTTCCGAGTGGTTAATTGCTGTACAAGATGCAG